>CP139507.1:146010238-146092981 GCA_021014915.2 Artemisia tridentata subsp. tridentata | reverse complement strand
CTCAAGTTTCTCTCTTCTTCCTCCCATTTGGTTCGACTACATCAAGAACACAACAAGAACCCATCAATTTTTTAAGATCAAGTATCATCTAATCTCCATTTATGTCACTAGTTAAGGTTTTGGAATAAAACCTCAAAGTTTCTTAAGCATTTCTCACCAAATCTCATCAATCTTCAAGTAAGTGTCTACATATACTTTTCAAACTTTTCATACCTTCCATTTAATGTATTTTCAAGATCTATTAACAAATCATACAAATATATATATATATATATATATATATATATATATAATATATATATATATATATATATATATATATATATATATATATATATATATATATATATATATATATATATATATGTTACATACTACTCAAATGTTTAATTTTTCATTTTTAACATAGATCTATAGATCCATGGATTTTTAGTTGTATCCTCATGAAACCCACCATGGTTGGTGATGTTTAGGACCCCATGACACTTAAGAAGGTGTATGGTAGGATTAGATAGGTTGTGGTGTTGATTTGAAGTGGTTTGATTAAGTTTTGAACTAGTCTTGAACCTTAAACATTGATTTTTCAACAATAGAAATAGCTACTGTCCAAAATCGTGTAATCTGGAAAAATCAGTAACCCAAGGTATATTTTGGCCTTCATATTCAGAAAGGTCTTTCAAAAACGAAACCTCGGTGGAATATAGATTGGTCATCTAAATCAGTAACCCAAGGTATATTTTGGTCACTTGCTATAGTCTTTCAGAACGTCTTTTCAAATGTGAAGGACATAGTATTAGTATAACTGAGCTGAGTATTTCAAAATTCATTAAACCTCGGTGGAATATAGACTGGTCATCTATATTCGACCCGGGACAGTGGGACATAGGCTGACCACCTATGCCCGACTCAGAGATGAATTTTGCAATACTGAGGACAGTTATAATAGAATTATGTCCGGGTTGCATTCCTACTCGATTTCTAAAGGTTTCAAAATTCATGTGTGTGTACACAATCGTTGCAAGAGCCTTCACATCTACATCACCTCGTGAACCCCCGTCTAGAAGCAAGCCAGATAATCATAACGCAACTTCCAATTTTCATTGTATGACAAGCCACTTCAGAGCACCTACTTTCGAAAACGTCTTATTTACGTGTCACTCTTCTTTTCTTGTTTTGAAGAATCATGCCACCCAAGAGAGCTACTACTACTATGACACCAGCTGAGATCAGAAAGCTTGTTGCCGACAGTATAGAGGCAACACTGGTAACTGAAAGAGGTGCCGTAGCTGCAGCCGCTGCTGAAGCCGCTTCATGGGCAGAAATCGCAGAAGCTGCAGGAGCAACTACTGATGGAACTAATGGACGTAAATGTACATACAAGGACTTCAAGAGTGGAGATCCTCCAAGTTTCAAGGCACTGAAGGAGCCACTGCTATGATTCGCTGGTTTGAAAAGATTGAATCTGTGTTTCTTTTGTGTAACTGCCCAGAGGAGTACAAGGTAAAGTTTGCTACCCATACGCTCGTTGGGGAAGCTATGTCATGGTGGAATTCGTATGCAAAACCCAGGGGAATGGAAAATGCTCACAAGCTTACGTGGGATGAATTCAAGAAATTGCTGACAAAGAAGTTTTGCCCACGAACTGAGGTGAAGAAAATGGAAACAGAGTTTTATGAGCTAGTGACAGCAGGAAATGATATCGAGGCATATATCCGAAGGTTTCAGGAGTTGGCAGCATTATGTCCTACAATGGTTCCGGATACTGAGAAGCTGATAGAAAATTTCATTGGTGGACTACCTAACAACATCCGTGGAGATGTGATTTCTTTTGACCCGCAAACATTAGATGAGGCAATCAGGATATCTCAGAAACTTATGGCTCAGGTAGTGAAGAAAGGGACTACTTCAAACAACAACAACAACAGCAACAACTCCAACAACTACCGAAACAACAACAACAAGAGGAGTTGGGTCAACAATCAGAGTGGCGATGCTACTCAACCACAACCAAAGAGGCAAGAAGTCGCCAAGGCCTATGCTGCAGGTTCAGCTGAAAAAAAAGGTTACCAAGGTACCCTACCCAAATGCAACAAGTGTCAAAATCATCATAACCCTGGACATTGTCTTAATCTATGTGGCAACTGTAAGAAGATTGGTCATGCGACTAGGGAATGCCAGTTTCCAATCATTGCCGGAAATCAGAAACCTCCAGTGATATGTTTTGGCTGTGGAGAGATAGGACATTACAGGAATGAATGTCCAAAACAAGGAAATCAAGGGAATGGGAACCAAGGCGGAATAGCTCGTGGTAGAGCCTAGGTCATCAGAGGAGGGAATTGTCAGCACACCAACGACGTGGAGGACGACAACAATGTTCAAGAACCAAGAACTTCTGCCTTGAAAATAAACCAAAGCCTAAACTCTCTGGTGTTGTATTTCTTTTGTGTTTCACTTTAAGTTCTATCGTATGAACTTCATGTACTATTACGAATCCTTATCTAATGGATGTTTTATCTTTTATCACCGCAATGTGACTCCAATATCCACATCTCTTCACCGAGTCCACTTCAGAGGTCAACATTAACTGAATTCAGGGACTGAATTCCTTTAACGGGTGGAGTCTGTCACAACCCATAATTTCAGGTCCTTTTTCAAGCTTCAAAATCTAACTATTCATCTCGTGAAATTACTATTCATGGGTTACTATTCACCAATCACTATTGATCATTTTTGAAGTCAGTTTGAGACTTTGAGAAGTCGTCAAAAATTTTACTATTCACGTGACACTATTCATTCCCGGAGAAAAATCACTATTCATTGTCATCATTCATCATTTCGTAAACTAGGTTTACGGGTATTCAAATTCGCGTAACCAGTAAGGTTTAGTTGCGTATTCATGCATCATCAGTAAGGACACTTCATATAGACTAGAGTAGTCTGCATATCATCAGTAACATCATTACGATATTAAGTCATGCACGGGTTTGTGTGATTTTCATTAACGTATGCTTAATTGTTTAATTAACGTTACCACTCAGTCATTACTACTAACATTATACCCAATACTCCCGACTATGATCTTAACACATTTTCAAACTAATTATAATGATATAGAGATTATATTATTAATTTACCCGGTATTTTTAAACCAATTGCTATATTTTCCGTTAGGAGCTTATAACTCCGTCGGTTTGCGATATTTCAATCCGATAATCATTCTAACACCCGATTCTTGCAAGGAATATGATTTCACAATTTTTACAACTTCTTCGTATTTTATTTCAACTCGTCACGACTTGTTTCTAGTTAACTCGGTACCCGGTAACATCTAACGTATACACTAAACAACTAATACTTTCTAAATTGGGGGGACAAGATCATTAAATGAGCTAATATCTCTTCTTTTCCTTGCACACGCCGCCCCCCCTAGAGTCCCCTAAGTCTTCACTTGCACTTGATGTATAAGACCATAATTAATGAAAAGGTTCTATATGTTTTGTGAATTATTTTCCATAACACACATACAACACAAATCAACTAACAAATAAGCTCAAGTTTCTCTCTTCTTCCTCCCATTTGGTTCGACTACATCAAGAACACAACAAGAACCCATCAATTTTTTAAGATCAAGTATCATCTAATCTCCATTTATGTCACTAGTTAAGGTTTTGGAATAAAACCTCAAAGTTTCTTAAGCATTTCTCACCAAATCTCATCAATCTTCAAGTAAGTGTCTACATATACTTTTCAAACTTTTCATACCTTCCATTTGATGTATTTTCAAGATCTATTAACAAATCATACAAATATATATATATATATATGTTACATACCACTCAAATGTTTAATTTTTCATTTTTAACATAGATCTATAGATCCATGGATTTTTAGTTGTATCCTCATGAAACCCACCATGGTTGGTGATGTTTAGGACCCCATGACACCTTAAGAAGGTGTATAGTAGGATTAGATAGGTTGTGGTGTTGATTTGAAGTGGTTTGATTAAGTTTTGAACTAGTCTTGAACCTTAAACATTGATTTTTCAACAATAGAAATAGCTACTGTCCAAAATCGTGTAATCTGGAAAACTCAGTAACCCAAGGTATATTTTGGCCTTCATATTTAGAAAGTTCTTTCAAAAACGAAACCGTGGCCGCAAGAATGAGTAAAAACCGACTTACGATAAGAAAGTTATGATTTTTCAAAGTTAGACAACGAAAACTAATTTCTGAAAATTTAGCGTGCTGTTCGCCGAGATTCAAAGGACAAAACGAGATGTTAGACGTGATCTAGAGGAGCCGACCTACTGAGATTATGTTAGTTCATGTTTATACGAAGCCGGGGATATAAAGAACGTAGCAAACGAGCTTATAACGACCGAGATATGCACGTTTAAAGCCCGACAATTCACAAACTATTTTGACAGCCACTATATGAAAATAATTCTAAGTATAGAAATTGTTTTTACAAGGCACTATATTGATAGCCGATTTTCCCATTGATCGTGACGCGTATGATCAAAATGACAAACATATGAATTCAAAATAAAGTTATAAGGTTTCTAAAAACGCCAAGCTTATTTTCTAACACATAACGTACAACATTTCGCGACTAGTTTTTGCGAGGCCATTTAGGCATATTTTTCAAGTTGTGAAACATAGTAAATTGCGACGAAAATATTATATTTACCGATAGAACACCAAACAAGGATCGTGGAGTACCGTTTCAACATATTTACACGAAAAGTAGTTTATAACTTAACGAGACGTCGATAAACGTTATTTTCAAAACTAACGAGTGGTATCGTTAACATACGTATTTGCATGTGTAGCATCATTTCATTGCTTACATTAGATCCTATCATTCATATTAGGTTGCGGTTAGAGATCGTGCCTCATTTCAGTGTATCCATTTTTGTCATCGTAGCTATTGCATCAGGTGAGTTTCATAGCCCCTCCTTTTACTTGTTTTGTAACTGTTTTGGGGGAGAATACATGCTCGTTTTTCATTAAACTCTATGCTCGTTTTTCATTAAACTCTATGCTCGTTTTACATTTAAACTCCATGCTTGTTTTTCTTGAGACGTGAGTTGTCTTTCAAACATTATTGATTGGTTAAAATACTTGAGTCGTTGCTCGAAAGTATTTTGTGTTTACATTGTTCACCCTTGATCATTTCATTATGGACACTAGTACATTAAGCTATTTCATATTGCCTATGTTATGGACTGTTAATTTCGTATTATTTTAGTTATATGACGACATTGTCAGATATATATATATATATATATATATATATATATATATATATATATATATATATATATATATATATATATATATATATATATATATATATATATGGCAACATTGTCATGGCGACACTGCTAGATTAGATTATATGGCGACATTGTCAGGATTTATCGTATGACGACATTGTCATGGCGACATTGTCAGATTTATTTATATGGCGACATTGTCAGATTTAGTTATATGGAGACATTATCACACTTACCTTTATATAGCGACATTGTCACACTCAACATTAAATTTTGTGGTCCATAAATCATTTGACGTTCATTTAAACCAAATCATATTTGGTAGTGGGTTGTAAACACACTGGTTGCAAGTCTTGTATGGGCGGGGCTTGGAACTGGGTGGATTTATAACGCCTTTGCTAGGAAATCATTTTCAAATGCTTTACATTTTTCAATAAACTCTATGAACTCACCAACCTCGTGTTGACACTTTTAGCATGTATTTTCAGGTATTAAACAATAGCACGCTACTGGAGGCATTTGGCAGGGCATGGCATGGTCATAGAAGACTCTGATAAACATTTGGGGATCGTTTTAATTGTTTTAAGGGCCTATTTCCGCACTCTCTTATCAATGTAAATTCAACACATTTGTTAAACAAATTTTAATCTAAATGATTGCGATGAAAACCGTTCTCTGCACTTGTGTTGTGATACCAATTGAGTTGCACCCCAGCGACATGCATGCTTCCGCTGGACCCGATTTTGGGGGTGTGACAGGAGGCAAATCACTTTTTGTGTTCTAAATATAAACGTGGTGCGTACATATAAATAATAAGTATATACGTTTCGAAACAATTGATACTTGATGCATGGTGTATAAATAACGTGAGAAATGAATTAGAGATGATAAAGGAGGACTTACAACACCTCTAGGGTGGGGAGGGAACGCGTGAGAGTGACTAGAACACAAAGGATAATTCTCACGATCACTATAACCAATATATACGTTTTATATGAACTTTAACCCTTTCGAATAGCTTCCTACTGAGCTTGCTATTACTTCTGGTCGTCTTGGGGTTTCTAAAGGATGAAAAGGGACTAAGAAATATGCAAAGGAGCTAAGTGGGAGAGATGGTGGAGGAGAAAGGAGTTGTACGTGTGTATATGTATACGTATAGTATCATATGGGTTTTAAAATCAAACACAACTTGTTCCTACTATTCAAGGGTCAGAGAATGTTGGGATTTTGAGGGAATTTTACTGACAATGAGACTTTAAGAGCCATGTGAGGGTGAAAGAAGCAAAGTGGGAATTGTCTAGTTGATATATGTAGCAACCCGTAGAATTTCCTAGTCATTAGTGAACGCTAATCTATTATTAACACGTCGTTACTGTTCACTTAACCATTTTTACGAGCCAATTTGAACTTTTTGTTTATTACATTCCTAAATAAACATTGTTATGTTATTTATTATTCGATGGAACGAGCCGCACGCGTTCCGACACCGCGATAGTATGGCATAAATTTAATAAATCAAGCGAAAAACGTACGAAACAAATCACAAAAATAAATACGAACTCGGAAATAAACAAATAATATATGACAACTCTAAACTCTCGAGTTAGAGACATTTAAACGAAGCCAGATCCGACACTATCTAACAAGACTCGGGTATTTAAAACACAAAATATACTCTACTAAAATTTTCAAACAACACTACTACATTTTAAATTACACACTACCTCTAATAAAATAAATCCTACACCTACTACTATATTTATTTATTTTCTTTTCCTGCTTTGTCGGTATCCCCCACAAACTCTAATATTCTACTGCTTCTTCTTTGACTTATTCAACAACCACATCTCCCAAAACAAAATTTTATTCATCTGCTGCTACTTCCTTTTTCTTTCTTTTGACCTTGTCGACCCCTCATTCCATCCATAACACCATCACCTTTCTACTTCCACCTTCCATCCTTAGCATATTTTCGGCAACCCACCATCCTCAAAAGCATCACCCTTCTTGAATTGTTGCCATGGCTGTCTACTCCCTCGAAAACCCAGAACCGAATCAATCCCCATCAATGTTGACCATAACATCACTAGTCCCTTTCTTGTCACAAGATCACATAAGATTTAGCAACACTAGTGTAAGGATTTGACACCAAATTGGGTGGTTAGTTGTTCCACACAACAAAAGTAAAGATGGAGCCTAACTCCATTATACTCTATAAATCTGCATCTCTTGAGAAGCAATCGAAACACACCAAAACTTACAAAGTCAAAAGCAAACACATTTCATTATTTTCTTTTGATTACTGTCGAAGCACAAGAGGAGGAAACAAGCAAAGGATTCTGGTCACTACAAGCTTTCTAAGTTCATTTTGGGTTATAAGCTAGATCGAGTTAAGCTTCCTTGTTTTTGGCTTTCTTTTCCACTCGACGCCACAACTTTCAAACCCACTGTGAGCATCGACCCATCTTTCTCATTTACTACTTTGTTTCTTTGTTTTCATGCACGTACACATACATATTCATATATACAAAAATACATGCAACCGTATATTAGTCGATTTTAATGTGTCTAATGAAGCTTGTGTGGTACCTGGTAACATGAATAAGAACAAAGCAAACTAAAACTCGTACTTAACTTCTACGCCATGGACACTCTCATTTTCTTGTCGAGTGAGACGAGATGTTTTATACAAAACGATTAAGTGAAAACATAAACGAAAACATAAAAACTAAGTTAACTTAAGTTTTGGCTCTCTTGGATACAAGTGCGTAATCGATTATATTTGCTTATTCACGACTTATATAATTTTTTTTTGTGTTCAGTTATAAAAACTTATTTACTAGCTTATGTGCTTATTTACTTATCAGACTTAAATACTAATCGGTTAAGTGTTTGGTTTCGTTTGGATTTTTGGGTCGTAAAACTCAAATAAGTCGAATGACTTATCCTGTGCTTATTTTGGCTTCACTTATAAACCTATTTCTTATTTGAAGAACTTGAACTTTCAAGGATTCATAACAACTTTGAGTTGCAAACAGTTCGAAAACAAAAACAATACAAACACAAACTCATACGCAGTACGCACTGCATGAAATGCGTATAACAAAATTGAACATAGTAACAGTCCATTAAATATATTTGAGTTGTAAGATGTAACATGAAAGAGCTCTTGGCTCACTTGGTGTGTCACTTCATTTCCAAACAAAAGGTCCATGGTTCGATCCATGGACATGGCAGTTTGCCAATTTTTCTTTTATTATCATTTTAATACTTTTGAAATGTTTACAACTTTAGCCCCTCAACTTTGAACAAGCTATCATTTCTCTTAAACTCTTGTAATTGTGAAACTTATAATATTTATACCACCTTAGTCCCTCGATTTGGACCAAGTTACATTTTTCTCATAAAGATTTATAGTGTAATAACTTATATATTTTATCCACTTTTCATCTAATAAATATGCTTAGCACATATTTTGATTAAACGACCTTATCAACGTAAAGCCATTATAATGTGTTGGTCAAAATATATTATTTTCACACGGCATTGATAAATATATAACATATATATGAATTCATACACCTCGAGACTAAACGAATTTAATAAATACTTGTTGACTCGTATATATTTATCGATAACAATTAAGCCAATATTCGAACCAATACTTACAAATACATTTTGTTGTAAACCTTTATTCTTGAACCTTAAGCATTGCCACACAAGCAACGTCAAACACAACCACTTGTTAACACTCATATTTATTTGAACACATTGAGTCGTGAGTACACATAATTTTAAACTAAGTATTGCCATACTAATCTAGGTCGCGTGTTGGTGCCACACACTGCTACTTCTTGACTTTTCATTTCAAATGACTATTTTCTGAGGTGAGTTTCATAGCCCCTATTTTTATACTTTTGAAACTACTTTTGGGGGAGATACATGCTTAAATTATTTTGCTCATTTATCAAATACATGATTTATGCAATTACTCAAATATTTATACTTTTATACAATATGCTTTTATACTTGTCTTTGGGAAGTAGGCTCCCAGTAATCCTTTGGGAATAGACACCCAGTAATCCTTTGGGAAAAGACACCCAGGAATCTTATGATGCATTGGTATGCAAGTCATCCAATATAGTTTGCATTGGTATGCAAGTAATCTATTATATTGTGCATTGGTATGCAAGACATTTATTCTATTCTTATTGTGATAGCAGTGGATTGTAAACACACAGGTTGCAAGTCTTGTATGGGCGGGACTTGGAACTGAGTGGATTTTCAAGGCCTTTGCTGTGAAATCTTTATTCAAATATACTTGATAGACATACTATGTTAGCAGTGGGTTGTAAACACATAGGTTGCAAGTCTTGTATGGGCGGGGCTTGGAACTGAGTGGATTTACAATGCCTTTGCTGGAAAAATCTATAGTTAAACACTTTACTTTTAAACATCTTTACTGAAATGCTTTACTTTTAAACTAAACTCTATGAACTCACCAACCGTTGGTTGACACTTTTAGCATGTTTATCTCAGGTTGTTAAGACTATTATGGATGCGTGGATTGCTAGGGTCATTTGCATACTTGAAGACGCATATCTATCTTTATCATTCGATAAACTTTGAAAACTTTTATGTAATCTTTACTCTGGAACTTATTGTCATAACTCTGATTTTAATAATTCGAATGATAACTTTTCAAAACGTCTCATTTAGAGGTCGTTTTCTATACCTTGATCTGTATTATGAAGTAATACCCCCTTGATTCTACTGTTTCCGCTGCGGTAATTTGGGGGTGTTACAGATTGGTACCAGAGCCATGGTTATAGAGAACTAGGTTGCATTTAGGAGCCTAGACTATAACTGCTATATTCCTTAAGATCCTTATCCCGACCGCCTTGCTTACGTAGAACTATTCCCATTTATGTGCTCACTGTTAATTGTTTTAAGTATCTGCACCGATGGAGGAATCTCAGCATTTGGTCGAATCATCAGAGGTGTGAAGCTCAGTGATAACCGGCTATTTAACTTAATCTTGTGACAGTTCTTGTTTGATGAGACATGGGATTAAGTTGAATAAAAGGTTATCACTTAGCCGTAGAAAAATTTGATGATTTTGCTAAAAAGATGATTTCTCTTGAGGATACCTTATAGGGAAAAATCTCAGAATCTAAATCGAGACATCAAAAGCATAGAGCTCAGTGATAACTAGCTATTTAACTTAATCTTGTGACAGTTCTTGTTTGATGAGACATGGGATTAAGTTAACTAAAAGGTTATCACTAAGCCGCAGAAAGTTGATGAGTTCACTCGAGGATTTTTTTTTGGGAGATAATCACCCTACTCTTGTCGAAATATGTGTGCATGGTGATATGTACACGTGTGAAAGGAGGCAAGTATAATTATGGTGGCCAACATAATTATAGGGGCATCACAACACACGTGGACATATGTAATCATGTGTACGTTAATCGGCATCAACCCCTTTTAGGATAACAGCTAGTAATGGGGATTTGTGAAAATGTTAATTAAGTTATGCCTTAAACCGGTTTAGCCTAATCCCACGACAGTTCTTGTTTGATGAGTTTGGGATTAAGTAAAAATTGGTCGCCTAAAGGTCTTTTAATGGTTATGCTCAATAATAGGAAAGCCCGTCTCACTAAAAACCTAGCCATAAGAGAAAATGTCCTTAGGCGTGATAGTCACGATAACGTACCTAACCAGAGGAGAACCTTAGATGTCTAAGTTTTGCCTGATTTCTTTAAGCTTTACCTATAAACTATTCATAAGCACCCTTTAAGAGATAACGCAGACTGAATCTCGGGACGAGATTCAAAAATTAGGGGTGGATACTGTAGCAACCCGTAGAATTTCCTAGTCATTAGTGAACGCTAATCTATTATTAACACGTCGTTACTGTTCACTTAACCATTTTTACGAGCCAATTTGAACTTTTTGTTTATTACATTCCTAAATAAACATTGTTATGTTATTTATTATTCGATGGAACGAGCCGCACGCGTTCCGACACCGCGATAGTATGGCATAAATTTAATAAATCAAGCGAAAAACGTACGAAACAAATCACAAAAATAAATACGAACTCGGAAATAAACAAATAATATATGACAACTCTAAACTCTCGAGTTAGAGACATTTAAACGAAGCCAGATCCGACACTATCTAACAAGACTCGGTATTTAAAACACAAAATATACTCTACTAAAATTTTCAAACAACACTACTACATTTTAAATTACACACTACCTCTAATAAAATAAATCCTACACCTACTACTATATTTATTTATTTTCTTTTCCTGCTTTGTCGGTATCCCCCACAAACTCTAATATTCTACTGCTTCTTCTTTGACTTATTCAACAACCACATCTCCCAAAACAAAATTTTATTCATCTGCTGCTACTTCCTTTTTCTTTCTTTTGACCTTGTCGACCCCTCATTCCATCCATAACACCATCACCTTTCTACTTCCACCTTCCATCCTTAGCATATTTTCGGCAACCCACCATCCTCAAAAGCATCACCCTTCTTGAATTGTTGCCATGGCTGTCTACTCCCTCGAAAACCCAGAACCGAATCAATCCCCATCAATGTTGACCATAACATCACTAGTCCCTTTCTTGTCACAAGATCACATAAGATTTAGCAACACTAGTGTAAGGATTTGACACCAAATTGGGTGGTTAGTTGTTCCACACAACAAAAGTAAAGATGGAGCCTAACTCCATTATACTCTATAAATCTGCATCTCTTGAGAAGCAATCGAAACACACCAAAACTTACAAAGTCAAAAGCAAACACATTTCATTATTTTCTTTTGATTACTGTCGAAGCACAAGAGGAGGAAACAAGCAAAGGATTCTGGTCACTACAAGCTTTCTAAGTTCATTTTGGGTTATAAGCTAGATCGAGTTAAGCTTCCTTGTTTTTGGCTTTCTTTTCCACTCGACGCCACAACTTTCAAACCCACTGTGAGCATCGACCCATCTTTCTCATTTACTACTTTGTTTCTTTGTTTTCATGCACGTACACATACATATTCATATATACAAAAATACATGCAACCGTATATTAGTCGATTTTAATGTGTCTAATGAAGCTTGTGTGGTACCTGGTAACATGAATAAGAACAAAGCAAACTAAAACTCGTACTTAACTTCTACGCCATGGACACTCTCATTTTCTTGTCGAGTGAGACGAGATGTTTTATACAAAACGATTAAGTGAAAACATAAACGAAAACATAAAAACTAAGTTAACTTAAGTTTTGGCTCTCTTGGATACAAGTGCGTAATCGATTATATTTGCTTATTCATGACTTATATAATTTTTTTTTGTGTTCAGTTATAAAAACTTATTTACTAGCTTATGTGCTTATTTACTTATCAGACTTAAATACTAATCGGTTAAGTGTTTGGTTTCGTTTGGATTTTTGGGTCGTAAAACTCAAATAAGTCGAATGACTTATCCTGTGCTTATTTTGGCTTCACTTATAAACCTATTTCTTATTTGAAGAACTTGAACTTTCAAGGATTCATAACAACTTTGAGTTGCAAACAGTTCGAAAACAAAAACAATACAAACACAAACTCATACGCAGTACGCACTGCATGAAATGCGTATAACAAAATTGAACATAGTAACAGTCCATTAAATATATTTGAGTTGTAAGATGTAACATGAAAGAGCTCTTGGCTCACTTGGTGTGTCACTTCATTTCCAAACAAAAGGTCCATGGTTCGATCCATGGACATGGCAGTTTGCCAATTTTTCTTTTATTATCATTTTAATACTTTTGAAATGTTTACAACTTTAGCCCCTCAACTTTGAACAAGCTATCATTTCTCTTAAACTCTTGTAATTGTGAAACTTATAATATTTATACCACCTTAGTCCCTCGATTTGGACCAAGTTACATTTTTCTCATAAAGATTTATAGTGTAATAACTTATATATTTTATCCACTTTTCATCTAATAAATATGCTTAGCACATATTTTTATTAAACGACCTTATCAACGTAAAGCCATTATAATGTATTGGTCAAAATATATTATTTTCACACGGCATTGATAAATATATAACATATATATGAATTCATACACCTCGAGACTAAACGAATTTAATAAATACTTGTTGACTCGTATATATTTATCGATAACAATTAAGCCAATATTCGAACCAATACTTACAAATACATTTTGTTGTAAACCTTTATTCTTGAACCTTAAGCATTGCCACACAAGCAACGTCAAACACAACCACTTGTTAACACTCATATTTATTTGAACACATTGAGTCGTGAGTACACATAATTTTAAACTAAGTATTGCCATACTAATCTAGGTCGCGTGTTGGTGCCACACACTGCTACTTCTTGACTTTTCATTTCAAATGACTATTTTCTGAGGTGAGTTTCATAGCCCCTATTTTTATACTTTTGAAACTACTTTTGGGGGAGATACATGCTTAAATTATTTTGCTCATTTATCAAATACATGATTTATGCAATTACTCAAATATTTATACTTTTATACAATATGCTTTTATACTTGTCTTTGGGAAGTAGGCTCCCAGTAATCCTTTGGGAATAGACACCCAGTAATCCTTTGGGAAAAGACACCCAGGAATCTTATGATGCATTGGTATGCAAGTCATCCAATATAGTTTGCATTGGTATGCAAGTAATCTATTATATTGTGCATTGGTATGCAAGACATTTATTCTATTCTTATTGTGATAGCAGTGGATTGTAAACACACAGGTTGCAAGTCTTGTATGGGCGGGACTTGGAACTGAGTGGATTTTCAAGGCCTTTGCTGTGAAATCTTTATTCAAATATACTTGATAGACATACTATGTTAGCAGTGGGTTGTAAACACATAGGTTGCAAGTCTTGTATGGGCGGGGCTTGAAACTGAGTGGATTTACAATGCCTTTGCTGGAAAAATCTATAGTTAAACACTTTACTTTTAAACATCTTTACTGAAATGCTTTACTTTTAAACTAAACTCTATGAACTCACCAACCGTTGGTTGACACTTTTAGCATGTTTATCTCAGGTTGTTAAGACTATTATGGATGCGTGGATTGCTAGGGTCATTTGCATACTTGAAGACGCATATCTATCTTTATCATTCGATAAACTTTGAAAACTTTTATGTAATCTTTACTCTGGAACTTATTGTCATAACTCTGATTTTAATAATTCGAATGATAACTTTTCAAAACGTCTCATTTAGAGGTCGTTTTTTATACCTTGATCTGTATTATGAAGTAATACCCCCTTGATTCTACTGTTTCCGCTGCGGTAATTTGGGGGTGTTACAATATATATGTCGATTAGGACATAATATGGTTCAAAAATTGGTTTTAAACGTGAAACCTTGGTATCCTTGATGATAAATACTCTTAACAACTCACAAATGATCAAATATAATCATTAGAATGGGGCGGAAACAAGTTGGAGTCAAAAAAGATGATTTTGGGAAATTTAATATATATCGAATGGGTTGTCAATGACCATTTACTTTGGCCTTGTTAAACGTATCAAACATTGACATTGGGAGCTAGAACTTTGCATCCTATTTCTTTGGTGGGAGGACAAATAGGAGGTACAAAAATATATACATGTCGTGTTTAATAGTTGGAAGAAAACTGGGGCGTTTGGAGGGTGCTTAGTCGACTGGAAAATGAAATAAATATTAGAAGTTGGGCCTGGTGTGGGCTGCGTGAACAGTGGACCGGATTTAGGGATTGGGTTGAGATTTTTGAGCCCACTTGGTAATTTTTTAGTATATAATTTGATTTCGTGATTTCGCGTGTGAGCTCGTCCCGTTATTTGGTAAATTATGTGATAACGTGTTCGAGCTAAAATAATATAATAAATAAAATTATAAATTTTTCCGTAAAAATGGTAATTAGAAATAGTGGCGGAGATTAATATATAATTAAACGTTGTTAATTATAGTGAATTTTTACAGTTTGCTACAACATCCATCCCCAAACCCAATTACCTAATTCATCCCTAAACCCGACTCGGGCGCTATGATGGAGCGAGATGTTCCTCTAAACTCGTCCCACTCCCCATTGGGGATCTTGTCGGGTTGTCTTTCTTAAGGTGATGCTCCACCAAACTCGTATCGGTCTTAGTTTATTATTATTTTTACACCATTAACAATAAAATTATTGGACTCATGAAATTTTTAACAATAGTATTAAATATAAATAACGATATGCTAAATCTCAAATTCTTTAATATATTTTGACACAAAACAAGCTTCTATGATCACAATTTGCAATATTACAAAGATAAAAAATAACGAAAATTAAAGAAGTATATTTTTAGTACGTACATACTAACACAATATTTTTATGTATATAAAAATATGTATATGTATATATGTTTCGGGGTGGGGCGGATATGTTACACCCCGCCCAAACCCAATAAGAATCTTCTTAAGGCCCCAAAACCTGTCTTGTAACCCGGTAAGTATGCTCGGTCCTACCCAAAAGGGTTTAGGTTTCGGGTTTCCCTGTCAAATTCGGGGTTTTTTTTTCATCCTTATAAATCATAATAAGCTTATATAAGCTCGTAAATCTCAAAATAAAACAACAAAACTGACCTAAAATATAAACCGAAATGATTAAATAAGCTTAAATAAACACTAGCCTTGCCATTTTCTGCATACTGTATAAAGACCGAACTCATCTAAACCTTTGTACTTTATATCAACTACTGTTTATAAAAACCAACACACACAACAACCCTAAAACCCTCAACGCCGCCGTGAAAAACCAGTCATGTCTCCAGCCACTACCACCATCACCAAAAACCCAAAACCCAGAATCCAAAAAGCAGTAAACTCCTTACTCAAATGGAAACAAACCCAGCTAAACTCAAATCCAAACACCCCCACTGATGACAACCACATCTACTTACTAACAACTCTTACAAAAACCCCACGTAAAGAATACACAAAAACCCCTTTCAAAATCCCTTTAAAACACCCTTTAAATATCTCACCAGAATCTTGCAGGACTTGCTTAATTATCGATGACAGGCCAAAAACCAGGTCCAAAAAGCTCACATTTGAGTTTGCTAGTAAAAAGATTCAATCTTTAGGAATACCCATATCACAGATTGTTAAATTTAGCAAGTTAAAGTCGGATTACAGGTCATTTGAGTCAAAAATGGAATTTTTTAACGCGTTTGATGTGTTTTTAGCGGACGAGAGGGTGATAGGGGTTTTGCCGGGGTTTTAGGGAAGGTTTTTTATAAAAATAAGAAGAAGATTCCGGTTTCGGTGGATTTGGGTTATGAGAAGGATTGGAAGGAGGAGATTGAGAAGGGGTTTAGTTGCGGGTTGTTGTGGTTGAGTAATGGGACTTGTAGTGTGGTTAAAGTTGGGAAATTTGGGATGGGGGAGAGCGAGATTGTGGAGAATGTGGTGATCGCGGTTAGTGAAGTGGCCGAGGTTGTGCCGAGGAAATGGGATGGGGTGCAGTGTATGCATTTGAAGTTTTATGATTCTTTGGCTTTGAAGATTTATGAAAAGAAGAGTAAAAAGTCATTAGGCGAATAGGTGAATGAATGAATGAATGAATGAATGATGCATTTTTTGAGTTTTGTGTTTCTTTGGTATGTGTTTGGATTGTGTTGGATAATATCTTTTTGTGGCTTAATGCATATATAAATGGTTAGATGTTTTTGTTATGTTTGTTAAACGAATTGCCAACATTACTTGTGTTTTTAGATGTATAAGTTATAGAACTTTGTCATTTCTGTTGGTTATCGGTAAAGACAAGTCGTATGATGATTTACCGACATATACAGTTGCTTTGAAATGTATACGTTTGGGGAGTTTTGTATTTCTTGTAAGGTTGCTAGGAAAGATTGATTTAATTATCTACCATCATTTGTTGGTGTTTTAGTATGAAGCTCTTTGGATTTTTTGTAATTTTTGGTTTGTTATCAGCAAGGATAGATCATCTAATCATCACTAATATTATCTTGCACTTTTAAGGATATATACATCACGGGGCAAGTTGTCTTTATTGTGACTTATCGACAAAGATTGATCATTTAATGATTTAACAACATTTTCGTGTGTTCTTAAGCATATAATTCCTTGGAACTTCTGTACTTTTCGTGTGTTATTAACAACATTTTTGTGTGTTCTTAAGCATGTAATTGGCGTGAGTTTAGAGCATACAAAGACTTGAATATTGTGTAATTCTTAGTTTTTATAATGTAGTTCATGTATATCTCTGCTTATTTCAGAATGAAACCCTTTTTACAACCTTTTACAGCCTTCCAGCCCTTATTTAGCTCCCCTCCTTGACTCCTTGTATCAAAGTGGTTTTAGTAACCACGGCTCCTCACTTGCAGGCTTCAACTTCTGGTAGGGTATATAACTTCTTTCCTGGTTTAGGTGAAATGTTTATGGAAATCCCGTTGGTGCTTTGCCTTTGTTATATTTTCCAACAATGTTAGCAAATTTTGCATGATCAATGGTTGTTTAATCTGTGTGGAAAGAGTTTTCCAAGCTTGGTGTGCAGCTTTTCCTATAAGTTCTATTCTATCTGAAAGTGTCTTCTTTTTAATGAAACTTGCCTTAATGCGCTTTTATTTGTTTCCCGTCAACTGGGACTTGGCAGCTTGAAAGACACTTTCAGATCAAAGCAACAGCTTCTGAGTTTTGACAATCTCCCTGTCTTTAACAGTTTTTAGAAATGAGTTTGGTTTGGGAATTGGGATATTTCCAGGTTCTTTAGTTGGCATTGATCTCTTTAAGTATTTAACGGAACTTGCAGCAGTGATAACTGATAAGGGTTAAAGGTGAAGAATATGGTACTCAAGGAAAATGATTGTCGTGCCCATAGTTATTAAAAGCACGCCGGAGGCGCACCTAGGCTCTAAATCCCATGAGGCTCAAACAGTGAGTTTTTTCAGAGCGAGGCTCAGGACATTCAAGAGGCTCACCAGGCTCAACGCCTTGGTTGCGAGGCCCTTGTAGGCTTAGGCGCGCCTTATGCATATGTGGGGCTTTATCCAATTTTTTATTTACAAAATTTAAGACTTTGAATGTATGCACAATGATAATTCAAATTCAAAAACTCCTGTGCATGTTATTTTAAAACTCAAACAAAATTTGGTTATTTCTGTTACACGGAGGTCAGACCGTTAGAGAAGGGAGCGTTAAGAAAAGATAAACCACATTGTTAGATTCTCTATGTTTGATTGTCTTATGTTGAAGTATTAACCTTGTTTGTCACTATAAGTGATATAACGCTACTTAAGCTCAATATATATAGTTTTACAATTTTTCTCGACATAATGCACCTCACATACACGAGACCCACGCCTAGGCATGTGCCTTCGGCCTAGGCCCAAGGCCCTTTTGCGTCTTAGTGCGTCTTGAGCTTTTTAAAACATTTGCGCCTAATTACTATAAGATCCTTCAAGTTGTAATATGCAGTTATCTATGTGTCGACATCATAATTTGTAATGAGGTAAAGTTCATGTTCAAAAAAGATCTGTTTTTGTTTAGGGACTAATGATCAGAGAAGCACGACAAAAAAGAGTAATGCTTCTCTAAACTTGCAAGTTGCGTCAGTAGCAACAATAATATGCAACAGTTACTTGGAAAAAAAATTGCAAGTTTTAAACATCAAAGGAAAGGAAAGAAAACACTATGGGTGCGTTTAGTTGGAGGAAAACACCCTTGTTTTCCACAAAATGTTTTGTAGAAAACAAGGAAAACAGAGATCACGTTCAAATTAACGTTTTCCAACAAAATGTTTTCCAAAACACAAAATTTCTATTTCCATCCCTAACAAAGAAAACAAGAAAACAAATTTTATTTGTTTTCCTTATTTCCTATATCCTATTTCCTATTTATATTTCTCTTAAAACCACATACTCACACACTCCAGCCATACCCTAACCCCAAACACCACCCTCCCACAGCCCACATCAGCCATCACCACCCTCGCCGGCGTCGCTCCAGTCGTTTTTTACGTTTTCGTCCGATTCTTTACGTTTTAGTCTGATTTTTTACGTTTTCGTCTGAATTTTTACGTTTTCGTCCGATTCTTTACGTTTTTGTTCGATTCTTTACGTTTTCGTCCGATTCTTTACATTTTCGTAAGTTTTTTAACGTTTTCGTCTGAATTTTTACGTTTTCGTCCGACTCTTTACGTTTTCGTCCGATTTTTTACGTTTTCGTCAGATTCTTTACGTTTTCGTCTGTTTTTTTTACGTTTTCGTCTGAATTTTTACGTTTTTGTCCGATTTTTTACGTTTTCGTCCTATTTTTTACGTTTTCGTCCGATTCTTTATGTTTTCGTCCGATTTTTTACGTTTTCGTCCTATTTTTTAACGTTTTCGTCCGATTCTTTACGTTTTCGTCTGTTTTTTAAGTTTTCGTCCGATTTTTTACGGTTTCGTCCGATTCATTACGTTTTCGTCTGTTTTTTTACGTTTTCGTCTGAATTTTTACGTTTTCGTCCGATTCTTTACGTTTTCGTCAGATTCTTTACGTTTTCATCTGTTTTTTTTACGTTTTCATCTGAATTTTTACGTTTTCGTCCGATTATTTACGTTTTCGTCCGATTCTTTACGTTTTCGTCCGATTGTTTACGTTTTCGTCCGATTGTTTACGTTTTCGTCCGATTCTTTACGTTTTCGTATGATTTTTTACGTTTTCGTCCGATTCTTTACGTTTTCGTCCTATTATTTACGTTTTCGTCCGATTGTTTACGTTTTCCTCCGATTCTTTACGTTTTCGTCCGATTGTTTACGTTTTCGTCCGATTCTTTACGTTTTCGTCCGATTCTTTACATTTTCGTCTGATTTTTTACGTTTTCGTCTGATTTTTTACGTTTTCGTCTGTTTTTTTACGTTTTCGTCTGACTTTTTACGTTTTCGTCCGATTCTTTAAGTTTTCTTTTGTTTTTTTACGTTTTCTTCTGAATTTTTACGTTTTCGTCCGATTCTTTACGTTTTTCGTCTGTATTTTTACGTTTTTGGCTGAATTTTTACGTTTTCGTCCTATTCTTTACGTTTTCATCCGATTCTTTACGTTTTCTTCTGATTTTTTACGTTTTCGTCCGATTCTTTACGTTTTCGTCTGATTTTTTACGTTTTCGTCCGATTTTTTATGTCTTCCGAATCGGACGAAAACATAAAGAATCGGACAAAAACGTAACGAATCGGACGAAAACGTAAAGAATCGGAAGAACGTAAAAAAATCGAACAAAAGCGTAAAAATCAGATGAAAACGTAAAAAACAAACAAAAACGTAAAGAATCGGACGCAAATGTAAAGAACCGGACGAAAACGTAAAAAATCGGACAAAAACATAAAAAATAGGACGAACACGTAAAAAATCGGACGAAAATGTAAAGAATCAATCAAAAAGGTAAAAAAAATCGGACGAAAACATAAAAAATCGGACGAAAACGTAAAAATTCAGACAAAAACGTAACGAATCGGACGAAAACGTAAAAAATCAGACGAAAACGTAAAAAATCGGACGAGAATGTAAAGAATCGGTCGAAATGTAAAAATCGGTCAAAAACGTAAAAAATCAGACGAAAACATAAAAAATCAGACGAAAACGTAAAAATTCAGACAAAAATGTAAAAAAACAGACGAAAACGTAAAGTATCGGACGAAAACATAAAGAATCGGACGAAAACCTAGAGAATCGGAAGAAAACCTAAAGAATCGGACGAAAACGTAAATAATCGGATCAAAACGTAAAGATTCGGATGAAAACGTAAAGAATCGGACGAAAACGTAAAGAATCGGACGAAAACCTAAAGAATCAGACGAAAACGTAAAAATTCTTACGAAAACGTAAAAAAACAGACGAAAACATAAAAAACAGACGAAAACGTAAAGTATCAGACCAAAACATAAAGAATCGGACGAAAACGTAAAGAATCGGACGAAAACGTAAAGAATCGTACGAAAACGTAAAGAATCGGACGAAAACGTAAAGAATCGGAAGAAACCCTAAAGAATGAGACGAAAACGTAAAAAATCTGACGAAAACGTTAAAAATCAGACGTAAATGTAAAAAACGGACGAAAACTTAAAAAAAACCTACGAAATCGTAAAAACAGACGAAAACGTAAAAAAACAGACGAAAACGTAATAAAACGGACGAAAACATAAAAAAACTGACGAAAACGTAATAAAACAGACGAAAACATAAAAAAGCTGACAAAAACGTAAAAAACAGACGAAAAAGTAAAAAAAAAAATATATACATTTCGAATTATAGTCGCTTGAAGTTTTTTTCATATTATTTGATGTTTACTTTTTTAATTCTTTATTTTATCGTATTATATTTTTTTAGTTATTTTATAATTTAGTTGGTTAGTTTATAATATTTGTTTTTGTGTTTTGAAGATGTTTTTTATATTATTACAAAGGTGAATAATGAATTGAGATATAAATCAACAACACCTAAACATGTTTTCTAGTTTTGCAAAATGGAAAACACAAACGCATGTTTCTCAAACTAAACGCGTTTTCTAAATTTTCTATTGTTTTGTGGAAATAAAACTCCCCTCCCGTTTCCTACAAAACAAGAAATAGAAAATGAAGGAAAATGTTTTCCAACTAAACGCCACCTATGCATCTCTAACACGCTGTTCCCGAGTTCTTATTTGGAGAGAAGAGAAGAGAAGTGGAGAGGAAACTAAAAAAAAATCACGTTCCCGAGTTTTTTTTGAAGAGAAGAGAAGAGAAAATTATGGCAAAACTTCTCTCCTAATCTTCTTCCCAAAATGGGATGATTTGGAGAGAAGGAGGTTTTAAAACCATTTTTTCTTACATACCCTTTCTTTTCTCTCCAACTAGGGACACAAAATTAAAAATCATTTTTTTTTTTTTGCCTCTCCTCCTTTTCTCTCTTGTTTCCTCTCTTTATTTATCTTCTTTCCGTTTTATACTCGGGACTATTTTTGCATCGATGACAAGGGTAAAATGTTCATTTCATGTTTATACTCGGGAACAGAGTGTAAGCTATTTGTGCATCGATGACAAGGGTAAAATGTTCATTTCATGTTTAAAGATCTAAATATTGTAATTTATACATAACCAAGAAATCACTTCAGATGTGAAAAAAAAAATAAAAAATAAAAAATAAAATAAAATAAAATAAATTATTAATCAAACCAAACTACTTATTTGATGCTACAAGTTCACAATCGGTCGAATTTAAACTACAAAAAACTTTTGTTTGGTTGTATGTGATTACATAAAAGATGTCTTCACCTTCTTTGACAAAATGTATGTACCGAACGGACCTGGGCATTTATGTTTCGGTTCACAAAGTATGTCCATCTATCGCCAACAAGAGCCCAAACATTTTCACTCACTTCATTGAGTTGCACTTTCCATCTCCATCCTTGTTGGTTTAGCAGAGTAAACATAGTTATGACTCTGGTGTGATCCTCCAAGTATGTAATCCTTATGCAAGACCTGTCCAATTTAGCGTGCAAACGTTACGACATTTTTCAAAATCAGCTTATTACTAAAGTCAAAGTATAAACACAGATATTTGGAGTAAATTCTTAAAGTAGAATGATTTTGAAAAGTTGTCCATCTTATGCTTGGAACAACTTTCTTAAATCATCCTACTTTTAAGTATTTTCTAAAATATTTGTGACAACTTGACAACCTATTAAGAAGATTATCATCGTCTGGATCAATTTAGAAGATAAACTATCCTCATGTGATTTATATTCATCGTATTTGCATGCATTAAAGTAAACTAAATTTAATAATAGTTGATTTACATACATATTTTTATGAAATAAAATGTTATACTCCACTATTATTCATAGAAACTACTACGTATTATGGTTATTGTAGGGCCCAAAAAAACCTTAAATAAAAAAATAAAAATAAAAATTATGTAAAATATTTCTCTTGTGATATAAAAATCCCCAAAAATTCTGCCTTCCATTTTATTTCTAAGAGCCTTGGGTGTGGTCTTCGTTATGTTTCGCCGTTCCACGCTGGCAAGCTCGTTGCCCTTCGCCACCACACCGCTGCACTTCGCCACCCTTCGCCATAATTCCATTCATCGTTTGCACGACGAAGCTAAATCCCGTCCTTTTTGTCAGTGGCCATTTTTTTTTCTTCTTTTCTAAACTTGTAACGTTTATATATTTAGGAATTGAAAATACATAAAACTTGTAATGTTTTTTAAACTAGGAATTGAAAATACATTAAACGTCGAATTGAAAATACATTAAACATTGAATTGAAAATACAAAGTACGATTAATAAAAAGTACGATTAATACAAACTACGATACGTAAATGATAATGGGAATACAAATTATAATGAAAAATCTGAGTTATAACCCTCGTCACTCGAAGACTTTGCATCCGCAAACTTGCCCTCGTAATACTCTCTTTCCAGAATGTCAAACAAGTTGTTCTTGCGGTATTCTGCTTCCCTTTCTTCCTCTCCCTACAAGCAGCTTCCTCACGTGTTTCATTTTCTTGTATCTCTCTCGGTACTTCCTCATCCTGCTCAAGTAGTCGGAGTTGTTCGTCAGTAAGATTAAACGGATTGGGTTGGTGTTTCACCGGTGGAGTATTAACAGGTTCATTTTTCGTTGGGAATACCGGAAAGATATCTGCCAGTAGAGTGTTAACCGGTTTATTTTCCGTTGGGTTGGTACTCAAGTAGTCGTGGGCCCCAAATAAGGAGTTTTGGTACGCCACCATACCTAGAGCTCTAAAGCTTTATCTTAGAGAAAATTGTACCAAATAGAAACCAACCGTTTCATAATATTAATTGCCAAAAAAGTAAAACTACTGCTATTAAAAAACGTTATATATATATATATATATATATATATATATATATGAAAATCATGCCTACATCCAAATGTAGTCAATTAGCTACATTCTTTATATAAAAAAATTAAAAAATGTACAGTTTAGTCCCTCCAGTATGTCGCTGTTACATGTTTTCCCCTGTCTCTACCTTTTTTTTTCAAAGGGAATGTAGGCATGATATCCCCTATATATATATATATATATATATATATATATATATATATATATATATATATATATATATATATATATATATATATATATATATATATATATATATAGTGAGACTTTCTTTTTCAGAACCACGTTATCTACGAGAACTGCGAGAACTCCTTTTTAGCCAATGGATTAATTGATCAATGGTTAAAAATGATTGTGGCACTCTTGTAATTAAATAAAAAAGGAGGAACATCTGATAAAGAGAAAAAGGGTATTCTAGTCTTTTTTTAAAAAAATTAATGGAATATCTTATTGAAATTCGTCCATCTTTTTAGAAACTGATTCAAAGGCATCAGTTATATTTTAACCTCCTTCTGTCTCACATAATTATCTCCCCTCAAACCCTAGCCACCACCATCATCTCTCTTTATTTTAAAAAAACCTAGCCACCATTAAAACTTCATCTATCACGAAAAAATATAAGGGTGGGTTATCCGGACGGTCCCCAAAATGTTAGCCGGACCCCCCCCCCCCCTTTTTTTATTTTTTATTTTTTTTTTTTTTTTTTTTTATTTTTATAATTTTGTTTATATCAAAAAGCTATAAACCTGAAAATGCGGAACAGAAAATATAAAGTTTAATAAGGCAAACACTTAAAACTGTCAGAAATACGGAACAGAAACTGACAAGAAACTGTGTTGTACTGAAAGAAAGTGGGGGACAAAGGGAAAAGGACAGGGGGACATGTGGGGTCACCCCCGTCCGGTTAACATATCCCAAAATATATTGGTTTTGTTGATGTTTTAATCTATTCAATCAACCATGATGTCCTCACTACCATAGCCTCTTCGAATCTTCCTCGCAACCGTCATCCGCTGATGTTGACCCTACAACCATCTGATGTTCTAGTTTACATCCTGGGGTAATATCATAAATTAATTCAAAGATTTGTATTTTAGTACAATCTCATGGTTAGAGATTCTGAACTAAAAGGGTTAAAAAAAACTCATGTATAAACACAAATACGATGCGAAGAACATCATGTAACTTACTATATTTTGAAATTGTTTTTTTTTTTTTCTACATAACTTGATGTTGATTCATGACGATTTTTTTTATACAGATCTTGGTTCTTTGTCAAAATTTTTGAATACTAGGAGCATATGATGGAATATTAAACCACTAATGACATGAAAACGGATAGAAATCCTAAACACAGCTCATGAATAGCTAGAAACGCGAAAATCGCTAAATCGGGTACTTTTTACGCATAGTTTGTAAAAATTTATGTCACAAGGATAATATTTTCATAAAAACATCACATTTGACTTAAAAATGACCAAATTTGATGTTTCATATATTTCCCGAGCCTTTCGGAGTGTTATAACGTCGTTAAAGCTTAAAACGCGAGTTGAAAACGCGTAAATCGTAAAAAGTGCAAACTTCACGTACAAATGAAAAAATAGAATATTCCATATGAAAACAAGTACATGAGGGA
Source organism: Artemisia tridentata subsp. tridentata (assembly GCA_021014915.2). Classification (NCBI taxonomy): domain Eukaryota; kingdom Viridiplantae; phylum Streptophyta; class Magnoliopsida; order Asterales; family Asteraceae; genus Artemisia; species Artemisia tridentata. Next base: position 146,067,150 of record CP139507.1, on the reverse strand, counting down.
AAATAAATCATATTAACGGGTAGACTGAGCATAGCCTGAGTCAAATTACTAATTTAAGTATAGGTGTCACGACATACCCGGGCAACTTTCCCGGTAAAAGCCAATTTACTTAAAATAGAAAAATTAAGTAATTAAAATTAGTAAAAATAATGACTTGAAATTTTACGGGATCTAAGTTTTTATTTTAAGTCAATCGAATAGTTAGAGGTTCTTACTAGAATAATCAGAGATAATATTAAAGGGTGAGAATAATAAAGATTCAAAGGTAATTATAGGATGTCTTTGTTTATGTATATTTTGTTTTAAATGGTTGTCTGTGGTTTAACTTCAAAATCATCTTTTACGATTAGTATGGTATTAGGCTCTTTGCAGCAACATCGATCGACCCCCACACGATCGAGTGGGGCGATCGATCCCCTTATTGTGGCAACTCGATCTATGGAATCGATCGACCTAACTTGGTCATACCTGCGATCGATAGGAATGAAGGAATTTGGTTTCATTTTTGGACCGTTTGAGCTTAAACAAAAAAAAGAAAAGAAAAAAGAACTTGCTTTGTCACAACATAGAGCTCTTCCCATCTCTCGTTTGATATAGGTTATATATATATATATATTTTTTTTTTTTTTTTTTTTTTTTTTTTTTTTTTTTGTAATTTGAAATGGAGAAAAGGGATTGATGATAGTTGTGGGGGAAATGAAGGTTGGATTTATGTGCTTAAGAAGAAGACTTGTGGATGTTTAGAATACAACTGTTTTGTTCTATTCAAAATAGAGCTACACACGTATTTAGTATTTCATGCATGAGAACACGTGTTACATATTGCATGCATCAGTATGTGTTAAAAAAAAAAAAAAAAAAAAAAAAAAAAAAAAAAAAATGAACTTGGTCGCCCTTACTGGGGCACCTAATCGCCTGTAGGTCGCTGGAGAGAGAAAGCTGACGTGGCAGAGAAAAATGGGGGAACTTGGTCGCCTTACTGCAAGCAGCCTTATAGTTTCAATTATATCTGTTACATGGGAGTACATTATTTAGTATTTTTGCAACTATTATCTTTAAGAAATTAGGATTCAAGTTACTAGATATAGTCTAATTGCTAGAATATTTATAGGATTTAGGAGGAGCTTAACACAAGGATTGGTTGTGATGACCTGTTAATAACAGTTACATTCTTAAATTACTGTTATGTTGTAGAAAATCAATGTGTTATTTTCTTGGAACAGTGACATCCTAGTGCTCAAGTCAAACTAGTAAATTTTGAAATAAATCACAAGCCAAATTTACATTCTTGAATGGGTTTTGGAAAGATACATATATGTTTATGTATAAAACATATATCTTTTGTGCTTGGATTATATGTTTACGTATAAACGTATATGTTTTGTGTTTGGATTATATATGTTTTGCATACATAAAAAAATTGGTCTCCTATTTATTTATTTGTGTTTGCTAGTTTAAGCTTGTGCATGTTTGTTATGTTATATTGAGTTTTATTTTAAAAGTATTTAATCTTAACTCTTATTTTTTCTAGGCGTGACAATATGTTCTTTGAAGACGTGCACATATGTTTTAACGAATTTGATGAGAAACTGGAAATACATATATGTTCTTGGAAGGCGTGCATGTATGTTCTTGGAAGACATGCACACATATTCGAAATAATCTGATGAGAAACTTCAAACGCATATGTTCTTAGAAGGCGTGCATATGTATATTCAAAATGATACATTTGATTTGTATTTCATTTTATATAAAAATTTGTGTATTATATTATGTTCTTGGTTTATAATAAATCTAAACGTTACGACTATAATTTATGTTTTTAGTTTTTATTTAAGAAGTTTATAGAATATAACGCAGAAACATATGTGCAATTACATTTTTTAAGTAAAACTCATTTGAAATTTAAACTATTGTACAATAAAAACACATGTACATTTGCATTATTTAAAAGAAACACATATGTACCTTGACTTTCTAGAAACATGCATGCTAAGAAAAAAAAATCCGAAAATTATGAGATATTAAAAAACATAATTTAATAAAAAAAATCTAAAAAATATAAAAATTGTCTTTTACTATAATACCCTTTAGATTAAATAATATTATTTAATATTTAAAAAAAATCTCATTGGTCTAAAGGAGTTCTCGCAGTTCTCGTAGATAAGGTGGTTCTCGCAAGAAAGAGACCCTATATATATATATATATATATATATATATATATATATATATATATATATAATATATATATATATATATATATATATATATATATAAAACTACATATGCATGTTGCTTGAACATTTTTTGAAACATTTTGCATTAGCACAATAGATAATTTTAATAAAAACTGGAACAATTGTATTCTGAGATAATGAGAGTATGTATTAATAGTAAAAAGAAACTTACCACTCATATATATATATATATATATATATATATATATATATATATATATATATATATGAGTAACTAAAACTACATATGCATGTTGCTTGAACATTTTTTTGAAACATTTTGCATTAGCACAATAGATAATTCTATATCTATAGTAAAACACATTGTCGGTAGGGTATTAAAATATTAGCGTCCGATTAAAAAATTATTAAACCTTTAGCCCACTAAGTTAGTCCATCATTGGCCCATTATGTGGGTTTCCTTAAGCGGCTGTGCTAATACGTTCTACCCATAAACGACATTCCATTTGCTTCTATTGATTCTCTTTCTTCACCAAGAAGATACTGATTACCTCTACTGCTTCCTAAGGTTTTGGTAGGTATAGCTTTTGTAGGTTGTTTTCAGCTTTTGCATGTTACTATCGATCACTATGTAGGGTCTATCCGTTTGTCCTTTGATGTTTTTCTTTATTTTTGAGTTGTTTTTATACCTTCTAACCTGCTAAGTGTTACCTTTGCTCATGCATCGATGTGGAAAAATTATTTGCTAATAGATCTGCCTATAGATCTGTTAGGGTTGCTGTTTTTATTCGTTTTGCATGTTTGTTACTTCATGAAACTGAGATGTATTGATGCTAAAAAAGTGGTTGGTCATAAACATGGTTCTAGATCTCTTAAGGTTATTGTGTTTCTTTCTTTTACATACCTGTTGTTTCATTAAACCGAAGCTTTAAGCTATGAGAACCAAAAGTAGACCATGCAAAAAACGTGAGGTGCAGGATGTTTTACCTGACACGCCTTTGCCAACTGAGGGTTTTTTACCTGATACGACTTTGCCAAGTGAGGGTGTTGACAGTGTACATGAGGTTGGTTCAAGCGGTTTGTTTGAACGTGTGGCTGTTAGCACGTTTCATGACGCTGAAAGTGTTGTTGATGGAGGAACGGGGGAACTTACGTGTAAAAGGAAATGGTCATCTTTTGAGGATTGTTGTGTGGCAGTATGTAGTGACTGCTCTCATGACTCTCACTGTCGTCAGTGGACCAACCGGGTTAGTGGCCAGATTTTACCCGTCAATGACGAGTATCAGAATACAAATCTTCAACGACCTACGTCAATGTCTATTGGTATGTGTTCGTGTAAAAAAAAAGGAAAATGTAACGTGTTTGTAGCGACATGTGATACGGGTGATATTTTGCATGAGGGTTCATGTACTTTACAAGGCAGCACCTGTGTCTTAAATTTGTTGAAAAGGAAAGCGACGTGTGTGGAGCAGCCTTTCTTAGAAAACGAAGTTCAAAGACGTAGGCAGTACTCAGGCTCGTATATGTTCGCGGCTGAGCTGGGCTCCGAGTATTGGGCGGGGGGGGGGGGGGGGGGGGGGGGGGGCGGTCCGGGGACTGTGTTAAAAAGGAAAGCTATCGGTGTAGAAAACTTTTTGTCAGACAATAGTAGTATAAGTCTGGGCGGGTCGGTTCATTTGCAAAGTGGTCATCCTACTCCTGATTCATATCTCATCAGTGAGCCTTTCCCGTTGTCCAAAAAAAGAGTCACTACTACTGAAGGAACGTCACTGCATACCGATGAAAACCGGCTTTCAGTTTTACCTGAATCAATGCATGTTCCCAGTGTTGATGGAAATTTAGGCTCACAGTAAACAATGTCTGTGCACCGTGTTTTTGGATCCGTCCCGGAAAACGTTTCTGTTGGAGGTAGTTGTCCACTATAGTAAAAGATTTCTAATTAATTGACTAAATTTTTTTTGTCACAGTTGGTAAATGTTTGTTAATTTGTTACAGCAACGTCGCGTCGCCCAGTTGTTCTTGACTTTCAATCGGGGGCGATACGTCAGACTGCAACTGCTGATTTTGATGATGAATCTACGGTACCTGTTACTAATGGTTGTCAGTCCTACTCATACGAAACGGGTGGTGTACAGGCTGTTTGTCAGAGTCTCAAGGTAACTACTGGGTACATTTTCTGTTTTCTCTAAACGGTTAAACACCGATGCTTTTGACAGGTTTTATAAATTTTTTAGAAAATGTTGCAGGAACAACTGGTGGTGCGGTAACGCTAGACTTTGGGTCACATACCATTTTTCCTGCTTTTGAAGGTGGTCTGTACTACATGTTATTGTTGTTGTGTCGATTTGCAACACGCTTGGCTGTATTACTGAATGTGTTGTTGTTTGTGTAGGGTGATCCCGGCATTTTCATTTATCATTTATGAGCCGGATCTCTGTGTATATCTCATCGGTGTGGAACTTTCATGAAATTCAATGTTTTCCCAAACCACATTGAATGAAAGTACGATGGAGATTGTTTGTTCCACATGCTTCCCCAAGAACAAATGAATGCGGGGTCGAGTCAAGCTGAGTGACTCGGTGAACAAAAATATTAGCACACCATATGGGTTTTCACCCATATTTCTGACTTCTTTCTCTTTTCTAACACCCAAGTGTGGGGGAGATGCCCCACATGTTGTATATATGTACATTTTATCATGTTAAAAAAAAAAAAAAAAAAAAAAAATGTGTGTATGTATATATAAAATAATGGCTATTCAGTATTTCTCTTTCACGTTCTAAGTGTTGGTTTAACAGCCGGTACTTTGAATATTGAGGGCAATATTCAGTTCTAAGTGTGGGGGAGAATTCTGGCGAATTTTGTCACATTGTACCTTCTAGTGCCCTATTCCCCCATTTTGGCCAAAATTTTAAATTTTTTTTTTCTCACTTAGAACGCGATAAATGGTTATCAGTCCGCCATGTCTAACCCACATAAGGACTGGCTAATCCTGAGCAAACGGCTGCAGGTAAAGATATATCAAATCCGTTTATGGCTTGCAATTTGCCCAAAATTGTATGGTATTCGACTCACCATATCTTTATAAGTGAAGAGTTGGCTAGCCCGCAAGGTTATGGCTTGTGGTAAAGGCAAGTGGAAAAACCATAATTGGTAATCAGCTCACCAAAGATAATAACTGTATTTTATCTAAGAGTTGGCTAGTCCAGAAGCAAACGGCTTCTGGTAAAGACAAATCAAACCCGTTTACAGCTGATGATTTGCTCAAAATCATTTGGTTATCATTGTACCAAAGTTCTTACTTGAACTGAAACAATTGGCTACTCCAGAAGTAATGGCTTTTGGTAAATAGATAAAATCCATTAAATTTTCAAAAATATTGCTAGGGACTAGCAATAGTTTAGTGTGGGGGATTTGATATGTGTCTAAATACACATATATTTACTTTGTTTAAACCCACATAAACAGTCAAAAACACTTTGAAAAGTCTCAAAAAGACAGAAAAATATTTAAACTGTGTTTTATTCATAAATTGTCAAATCTAGTCCCTAGTTATTCAAAACATGGAAACTTTTCATAAAAGGCCCTCAGGGATTTTCAAGTTGTCAAAATTAGCCTTATAAAGTTCAGTTTTGCAAAACGGCAACTTTAGTCCCTGAAATTTCAATGATTGACAGAATTTATCCCTGGACATTTTAAATTGGAAAATTAACATTTTTGATCCTTTGGAAAATTAAAATTGTCAAAATTGGTCCTTATAACAAACTTTGGAAAGTTGTCATTTTCAGTCCCTAAAAATCCAAAATTGCACAAATGGTCCTTGTGCTTATTTAAACCAATCCGGACCCAAAATAATTCCAAAACCCTTTCCCATTCAATTACACTTGATCACAAATCCGTTTTACTACAGATTTCACACCTCGCTGGGACTTAACGACCCGGGAATATTCTGTACTCCTTGGTAAATTGAATTGTGTCCTCAATTGGTTTGACTTTGTTTGACCACATCCGTGGTTGATTTAAGTTGACTGTTTTAGGGCCAATCAAATTTTGGCGCCGCTGCCGGGGAGGTGTGCTGCGTAAAAGCGAATTTGAAGCATTAGTGATTGTTGAATATACATCCATTGTATATTTACCATCCTTGTTCATATTTCCTTATTTTCATATAAAAAACCAAAATAATCGTGAAGTTAATTCGTTTGACTAAACGGTTACCAAAAACATTTTTATTCAAAGTTTTCAACGAACACAAAAAAAAAAAAAAAAAAAAAAAAAAAAAAACCCAAAAATATTCATCTTTACCCTCTTACCCTTTTTTTGATTCTTTATCCCTTTACCCTCTATCCATTTGATTCTAAACTTCCTATACCTTTCTTCTATGGCGTCTCTCGGGTACAAATGTTTTGATTGTAAAAGCCCGTTGATTGACAGCCATCGTTGTTCTAAGTGTGCGTGTGAGCGGTGTGGAAAGCATGCACCAAAGGATCGTGGATCTTGTTATTGGTGTGAATTATCCACTAAAGAGTCTCTCAAGGATTCTCAAATTCCTTCCTACTACCCTCCACAGCCCGAGATACGTGCTATTAATGACAAACCATCGAGAATCGATCCTAACCTTTCAGGATTTACGGTTAAAAGTTTGTCAAGCAAACGTACAGAACTTAGAACAGTGACTAAAAAGAACGACTTGCCTAATCTTCACGTTTATCAAAAACCAGAGACCATAACGGAAGTGGTGGAAATTCCTAGCTCTCAGAGCACTCCACTTGTCCCATCTCCGGATTTTATTCCTTGTGTCGGTTGTGGTGAGTCGCTTTTCGGTTTGCCATGTCGTTGGTGTACATGTGAACAATGTGGTAATGATATTCGAGACGGAAGTTGTTTGTTTTGTGGTTCGAGGAATTCATTTTCTTATGATCCTAATCCGAACTCATTTAACGACTTTTCAAATTTTACCAACTACCCATCACATTCATACGAGCAAGTATCATATTGTCCAAATCTCAATGATGCATCGTATCAAAATACACCGAACTTTTCTTGTGAGTACTGTGGAGGTCCACATTTTAGCTCTGATTGTCAAACAGGGAATCCATTTCCTTGTAACAATTACGACGATCCATATCACGACCAACCTCCACAGTGCCAAATAACTCAAACTCCTCAGCAAACCCAGCAAGACACTTATCTAGAGCTTCTAGATTTGGTGAAAAGAGCTGAGGAGTTTAATAAAAAAACATTTCAGAATGCTCCCAGTTTTTCTTGTGTATATTGTGGGGGTCCTCATGATGATTATCAATGTCAACCTTCCGGTTTTGACAACTCCCCACTCCCACAATGTCCCGTCATTAAAAATTCACATGAGAAATCCATGCCAGAATTGTTAGCTGAGGAGCGGGCTGCTAAAATAAATTCCCAAGATGCATTTGAAAAATCTATTAAGGAATCAATTGCAAAAGAAAAAGCAGCCAGATCTAGCTCTCAATTTCGTTTCATTCCTGATGATAGTGATGATGAAGATATCATTGATATTCTTCAAAAAGATTCATCAAGTTCATCAGTTGAAATCCCACCAGTCCAAAAATCACAGGATGATAAGAGTATGCAAGAATTACTAGCAGAAGAACATATGAAAAATATAAAATCCATGTGTGCTAGTCTTTGTCAACTCTCTCAATCTGCTGTTATCACACCCGAGGTTCCCACTAATTCTCTTATTATGGGGGACGAGCATCTTGACACTGTTCCTGCAAAGGAATCGGACGAATTCATAAAGTCTAGTGTTGAGAACCTTGTCCCAATCCCAAGTGAGTCACAGGGAATTCTTGATCATGTGTGTGATATCCCTTCCCCTCTTGAGTGTTCAAAAGATCATTTTGAGACTTTCTCCGATTCTAACGATGAATATACATCTTATGGAGAAGTTGAGTATGTTGAGGCATCACTGCCCCATTCTGATGTTGACCCTCTTCTTGAGGAGTTTACTGATGAACTTACTCACATTGATCCACTTCCATCAGGAAGTGATGATGATCTCTTTGATTTCGAATCCAATCTGGAAGAAATCGAAAGTCTCTTAAATAACAATCTATCACTCAATTCTTATCCCGAGCTTAGTGATTCACATTCTGATGAAAGTTCTTTATCTTGTGGAGACATCAGTTATGTGGAGGAACTACCTTCTGAGCTCGTCAGTCCAAAAGAGAATATTGATCATCTTGTTCCCGAAGCATTCAAAATGTCTTTCACCAATCCTCTGTTTGAATTCGAATCTGAATTCACTTTAATTTCTGAAAATCCACTCTTTGATATTCAGAACGAGGTAGGTGATGATTCCATAATAGAACAAGGGTTCACAGATTTACATCACGTGAATGATTCTCTTTACGAGGAGTTCTCCTTTGAACTCACTCATATCATATCTCCATCAGAGTATGATAACTTCCACTTTGATCTAGACATAAAAAATCTTTGTGTTTCGGAGGGAGATGTTCTCAAAACTGAGAATTTGATTAATCTCAAAATCCCACCCCTCCCAATCTTTAATTGTCTTGATCAGCTGAGCTTAAATGATGAGATTCATGATCCAGAAATCATGAATTCTCTTTCTGATGATGATGAGTTAGTCATGATTTTTATCATGACTTTCTTTCTTTTCTTCACCTACACGGTGACTTCTCCTGTTCTTCACTCCTTCGGGAATGAAGACACTATCTTTGATCCCGGCATTTTCATTTATCATTTATGAGCCGGATCTCTGTGTATATCTCATTCCCGAAGGAGTGAAGAACAGGAGAAGTCACCGTGTAGGTGAAGAAAAGAAAGAAAGTCATGATAAAAATCATGACTAACTCATCATCATCAGAAAGAGAATTCATGATTTCTGGATCATGAATCTCATCATTTAAGATCAGCTGATCAAGACAATTAAAGATTGGGAGGGGTGGGATTTTGAGATTAATCAAATTCTCAGTTTTGAGAACATCTCCCTCCGAAACACAAAGATTTTTTATGTCTAGATCAAAGTGGAAGTTATCATACTCTGATGGAGATATGATATGAGTGAGTTCAAAGGAGAACTCCTCGTAAAGAGAATCATTCACGTGATGTAAATCTGTGAACCCTTGTTCTATTATGGAATCATCACCTACCTCGTTCTGAATATCAAAGAGTGGATTTTCAGAAATTAAAGTGAATTCAGATTCGAATTCAAACAGAGGATTGGTGAAAGACATTTTGAATGCTTCGGGAACAAGATGATCAATATTCTCTTTTGGACTGACGAGCTCAGAAGGTAGTTCCTCCACATAACTGATGTCTCCACAAGATAAAGAATTTTCATCAGAATGTGAATCACTAAGCTCGGGATAAGAATTGAGTGATGGATTATTATTTAAGAGACTTTCGATTTCTTCCAGATTGGATTCGAAATCAAAGAGATCATCATCACTTCCTGATGGAAGTGGATCAATGTGAGTAGGTTCATCAGTAAACTCCTCAAGAAGAGGGTCAACATCAGAATGGGGCAGTGATGCCTCAACATACTCAACTTCTCCATAAGATGTATATTCATCGTTAGAATCGGAGAAAGTCTCAAAATGATCTTTTGAACACTCAAGAGGGGAAGGGATATCACACACATGATCAAGAATTCCCTGTGACTCACTTGGGATTGGGACAAGGTTCTCAACACTAGACTTTATGAATTCGTCCGATTCCTTTGCAGGAACAGTGTCAAGATGCTCGTCCCCCATAATAAGAGAATTAGTGGGAACCTCGGGTGTGATAACAGCAGATTGAGAGAGTTGACAAAGACTAGCACACATGGATTTTATATTTTTCATATGTTCTTATGCTAGTAATTCTTGCATACTCTTATCATCCTGTGATTTTTGGACTGGTGGGATTTCAACTGATGAACTTGATGAATCTTTTTGAAGAATATCAATGATATCTTCATCATCACTATCATCAGGAATGAAACGAAATTGAGAGCTAGATCTGGCTGCTTTTTCTTTTGCAATTGATTCCTTAATAGATTTTTCAAATGCATCTTGGGAATTTATTTTAGCAGCCCGCTCCTCGGCTAACAATTCTGGCATGGATTTCTCATGTGAATTTTTAATGACGGGACATTGTGGGAGTGGGGAGTTGTCAAAACCGGAAGGTTGACATTGATAATCATCATGAGGACCCCCACAATATACACAAGAAAAACTGGGAGCATTCTGATATGTTTTTTTATTAAACTCCTCAGCTCTTTTCACCAAATCTAGAAGCTCTAGATAAGTGTCTTGCTGGGTTTGCTGAGGAGTTTGAGTTATTTGGCACTGTGGAGGTTGGTCGTGATATGGATCATCGTAATTGTTACAAGGAAATGGATTCCCTGTTTGACAATCAGAGCTAAAATGTGGACCTCCACAGTACTCACAAAAAAAGTTCGGTGTATTTTGATACGATGCATCATTGAGATTTGGACAATATGATACTTGCTCGTATGAATGTGATGGGTAGTTGGTAAAATTCGAAAAGTCGTTAAATGAGTTCGGATTAGGATCATAAGAAAATGAATTCCTCGAACCACAAAACAAACAACTTCCGTCTCGAATATCATTACCACATTGTTCACATGTACACCAACGACATGGCAAACCGAAAAGCGACTCACCACAACCGACACAAGGAATAAAATCCGGAGATGGGACAAGTGGAGTGCTCTGAGAGCTAGGAATTTCCACCACTTCCGTTATGGTCTCTGGTTTTTGATAAACGTGAAGATTAGGCAAGTCGTTCTTTTTAGTCACTGTTCTAAGTTCTGTACGTTTGCTTGACAAACTTTTAACCGTAAATCCTGAAAGGTTAGGATCGATTCTCGATGGTTTGTCATTAATAGCACGTATCTCGGGCTGTGGAGGGTAGTAGGAAGGAATTTGAGAATCCTTGAGAGACTCTTTAGTGGATAATTCACACCAATAACAAGATCCACGATCCTTTGGTGCATGCTTTCCACACCGCTCACACGCACACTTAGAACAACGATGGCTGTCAATCAACGGGCTTTTACAATCAAAAAATTTGTACCCGAGAGACGCCATAGAAGAAAGGTATAGGAAGTTTAGAATCAAATGGATAGAGAGTAAAGGGATAAAGAATCAAAAAAAGGGTAAGAGGGTAAAGATGAATATTTTTGGGTTTTTTTTTTTTTTTTTTTTTTTTTTTTTTTTTTTTGTGTTCGTTGAAAACTTTGAATAAAAATGTTTTTGGTAACCGTTTAGTCAAACGAATTAACTTCACGATTATTTTGGTTTTTTATATGAAAATAAGGAAATATGAACAAGGATGGTAAATATACAATGGATGTATATTCAACAATCACTAATGCTTCAAATTCGCTTTTACGCAGCACACCTCCCCGGCAGCGGCGCCAAAATTTGATTGGCCCTAAAACAGTCAACTTAAATCAACCACGGATGTGGTCAAACAAAGTCAAACCAATTGAGGACACAATTCAATTTACCAAGGAGTACAGAATATTCCCGGGTCGTTAAGTCCCAGCGAGGTGTGAAATCTGTAGTAAAACGGATTTGTGATCAAGTGTAATTGAATGGGAAAGGGTTTTGGAATTATTTTGGGTCCGGATTGGTTTAAATAAGCACAAGGACCATTTGTGCAATTTTGGATTTTTAGGGACTGAAAATGACAACTTTCCAAAGTTTGTTATAAGGACCAATTTTGACAATTTTAATTTTCCAAAGGATCAAAAATGTTAATTTTCCAATTTAAAATGTCCAGGGATAAATTCTGTCAATCATTGAAATTTCAGGGACTAAAGTTGCCGTTTTGCAAAACTGAACTTTATAAGGCTAATTTTGACAACTTGAAAATCCCTGAGGGCCTTTTATGAAAAGTTTCCATGTTTTGAATAACTAGGGACTAGATTTGACAATTTATGAATAAAACACAGTTTAAATATTTTTCTGTCTTTTTGAGACTTTTCAAAGTGTTTTTGACTGTTTATGTGGGTTTAAACAAAGTAAATATATGTGTATTTAGACACATATCATAGGGCCTCGCATTAATAACCAAGGATCGGATTTTGCTAACCGTACGACGGTCGGATCTGCACCAGGTAAAAAACGATGTTGTTTTTGTTTAATACACTTTGTCTCAAATGTTTTTCTCATTAGGGAACGTAACATAATGTTGTAGGTTATTATTAATTACTTTGTCGTTTATGTAGCCAATACTTCGAACGCATCTGCATCCTATGCTTTTAACACACCTGAACCAACGTTCCATGGAAGACACTGGTCGGCGACCGGCTCAGGTTATGGTCTTTAACCTTTCTGATTAGCGTTCTTTGTTTTAGGCTTTCTAAACCTTTGTTGTTAATAAATACTCCAATCATTTTTGTTCAGGCCCTCCGAGAGAATATAGGCGTTTTGGTCCTTGCAACCAAGTGTGTCGCAAATGTAAAGTTGTGTTTTGGAAGGTGGAAAAACTTTCTTGCTCTACTGTAGCCAGTGGATGTTTATACCATCGTTGCTGTCTTGAAGGGAGGGTTAAGCTGTTTGTGCCGTTGGAATATCCTCCACTTATTGCACAACTATTTGCTAATAGTCATTTTCTAGAAAACATTCGCGCCTATAATCAAATGTTTGCAATGACGTCGCTTGGAGCAGATTTCGATAGTTCAGTGAATGTTGGAAGAGGGCCATACGTTTTCAAAATATCGTGTCAGATATATCATCGGATAGGAAGGTTTTGTCCTGAGCCGAATGAGTCCCCAAGGTTTTTGCAACTCTATATTTATGATACAGTAAACGAGGTTCAAAACCGTATGAGTCACTTCACAGAAACTGCTCAAAGTACCCTCAGACCGGAGATTGTAGAAGCTCTTATCAACTTTCTTGATAGCAATAATGCGTTGGTTTAGTTGTTTAGGACAGCCAGGGATAAGTTGCGGGAAAATGATGTACCATAATTTAAGATTAGGCTCTTCAATATTGGAAAGGCGTCACAGTACGAGCTACCTACTGCAGACGATATTGGTGCTATCGTATTTGATGACACTCAAGAAACAGAAGCAGACTTTGATTTAGTATTGGAAGTGCATTTGGGTGACCCACAAAGGATAAATAAACTTCACGCCATTTACATGGCTGCTCAATTCCCGCTGATGTTCATGTATGGCGAGCACAGATATCATCTTGGTCTACATTATGTGAACGTTGATTCCGTTTCGACATGGAGAGGTAAACGTATGTCAATGAAAGCTTTTTACGCGTACCAGTTGCACGATAGGCTGGGCTATTACAATTTGATAAGTAGGGGTGGCAGGCTATTTCAGCAATATGTTGTTACCGCCTACTGTTGTATCGAGAAACAGCGGATGGACTTTATTCGAGCCAACCAGGCCGATATAAGAGGTGACAATTTAGCTGGATTATATGATGCAATAAGTCGGGGTGATAGTGATGGGTCAGACGTTGGGTCTAGGATTATTCTACCTTCGTCGTTCACAGGGGGGCCTAGATACATGTATAGTCATTACTTAGACGCTTTGGCAATTTGTAGAATTCATGGGAATCCTTCCTTTTTTGTCACTTTCACTTGCAACACAAAGTGGCCGGAAATTCAAGAATATATGGAAGCATATCCTGAGTTAACGGCCGCAGACAGACCTGATGTAGTAGATAGGATATTTGAGCATAAAATCCACGCTCTTATAAAGTATGTCCGTCAACAGCGGCCCTTTGGATCTTTAAATGCTGGTATGCGTTCTGTCGAACCTCGAAAGAATGATATGATTTTTCTGTTTTAAAATGACTGAACCTTATTACTAACATTATGTATTGTTGTAGTGTTATATACGGTCGAATTTCAAAAAAGGGGCTTACCGCACTGCCATATCCTACTGTGGGTGACTCAAGGAACTGAGGTGACGCGTGAGGTTGACGTTGACAGATATATTTCTGCAGAGCTTCCGGATCAACTTCATGATCCTGAGGGGTTCAGGGTTATATCAGAATTTATGGTGCATGGGCCATGTGGAAATGCTTTTCCAAACGCTCCATGTATGCAAAATAGAACAAGTTGCAAGAAGTACTTTCCCAAACAGTATTGTGCTTCAACATTTACTGACAAATCAGGGTATGTACACTACCAAAGAAGAGATGTACAAATAAATTCCATACGCCACGGTGTCAGGTTAGACAATGCGTATGTGGTTCCTTACAGCCGGGAGCTTTGTATGGCCTTTTACGCGCATATAAATGTTGAGTATTGTGGCTGGACTATGCTCATCAAGTACCTATTCAAGTATATTTCAAAAGGTACTGATAAAATTGTTGCTCACATCACGAGGCAGATAGGGCAGCAGCAACCTCCGTCGTCTATCGCATCCACTTCATTTAACCCTCTGGCAGCTCATATTGATGAAATAAAAAACTTTGTTGATGCCAGATACATTGGTCCCCACGAGGCATGTTGGCAAATTTTTGTTTTTGACATTCATAGTCGAGAACCGGCTGTTCAAATACTAGCAATCCATTTAGAGAATATGCAGCCGGTTGCCTTTAGAAGCCGTCAGAGCTTGCAGAGTGTAGTTGACAACCCGGGTTCTAGAAGGACCACTCTTACTGAATGGTTAGCTTTTAATGAATCTTATGCATTGGGCCGCCACCTTACTTATTTACAATTCCCGTCAGAGTTTGTGTGGTCGAAGGCTGATAATGCGTGGTCTCCTAGGCATTTCCTTAACAGACCGTCAGTTGGTAGGTTGGCATACGTGCACCCAAGTGCAGGGGATTTATTTTATGAACGCATTTTGTTGTCTCATCAAAAAGGTTGTGTATCGTTGGAGGCGATCAGAATAGTTAACAGTTGCACGTATGCTACAAATAGGGGGCGTGTGAGGCAATGGGTTTGTTAAAGGATGATGAAGAATGGGTAACAGCTATGCAAGAGGCTTCGGCGAGTGCAACTGCAGCTGAGTTAAGGGCTTTATTTTCTGAGATACTTATATTTACTGACGTCGCCAACCCATTAGCTTTATGTACTACTTTCTGGATGCACATGTCGGATGACATACCCATATTGTTGTCGCAGCTGTTACGGATGCGTTTCCTGTTTGTCAACGATCCTGAATTACAAGGAGGCGTGTTATATGAACTTGAATCACTGTTCGCTGTTCACGGTAAATCACTAAAGGATTTCGGTTTACCGACGCCACCAGAAGGACTACTTAACCTGTTTAGAAACAGAGCCATTATGGAAGAGAAAAGTTACGACAAAGCTGAGATGGCTGCAGAAAGTAGGAGGGTCATTCCACTTTTGAACCACCAACAACGCAACATATTCGACACCATTATGCGTGCAGTGACTTCTGAAAAACAAGAGTTTCTATTTGTGTATGGGCATGGCGGAACGGGCAAAACTTTCTTGTGGAAAGCAGTTATCACCAGCCTTCGTGTTGACGGGAAGATAGTCCTTGCAGTTGCATCCTCTGGTATAGCATCATTATTATTACCATCAGGTAGGACCGCTCACTCGAGGTTTAAGATACCTCTGCAGTTAACTGACGAGTCTGTTTGCATCATTAAGAAAAACACTCAGCATGCTGACCTTCTCAAGCAAACAGAGATAGTAATATGGGACGAGGCCCCTATGAACGAAAAGAGATGCTTTGAAGCGCTTGACAGGACTCTTAAAGACATTATTGGTGACTCACGACAGTCATTTGGTGGGAAATCTATAATACTAGGTGGTGACTTTCGACAGACATTGCCAGTGAAGAAATCGGCTTCGAAAGAGGTAGTAATAGCATCGTCAATTGCAGAATCGTACCTGTGGCCACATTTTAAGGTGCTTTTTTTGCTAGAAAATATGAGGTTGTATAAGCCGTGTATGACGGAAGTGGAACGAGAGGAAACTAGGAATTTCTCAGAATGGTTGCTGAACATCGGTGACGGAAACGCTGGCTTGCCAGATGATGACGATCCACACAACGCCTCATGGGTACATATACCAGATACGTACTGCTTTTCACCGACGGAAGAAGGTCTTCTCCAACTGATAAACTTTATATATGATGCTCCTTTGATGGAAATGTCAACCGCAAACGATTTCCAGAAAAAGCTATAGTGTGCCCAAAAAATGAGACAACCGATCAAATAAATGCGCAAATACTTAACAACCTTTCAGGAACATCTGAATTTTATACAAGCATCGATGAAGCAGTACCTATTGGGAATGACGGCGGTGTGTTGGGTCCATCCTGACAACAAGGATTTGAATACAAATTAGCCCAAGTGTTAATCAACCGTGAACGCTCTCAGGTCACTGAGTGAACAGTCACTCAGTGAGTTATCTTCAGGATGCTTAGGACGAGTCTAAGAAGAAAGATTCACCATTCAGGAAGGCGGAACTCCCTGAGTGTTACCTAAGCCGAAGAAGAAGATAATGGGTTCAGTGAGTGATGACAATAACTCACTGAACCCCAGTCTCCTCAACAACAATTATAAGTGAAGACTGAAGACTAAAGACGAAGACTGAAGAATCTGAAGTCTGAAAGAAAGCCGGGAATAGGCGGGAAGAGTTTAAAAAGATAAAGAGATGTCCTTATCAGGCCAAAGTCAAACTTTCCCTAAAAGGCTTGAGAACAAGAGCAGTGTCATCACTGTCATTCGGAAAGCAGTATTAACCTATTCCCAATATAGATTCATGTAACAGTGACAAAATACTGTTGTATTTTGTCCTGACTAGCTAGGTCTTTCTGTTTGTCTTTTTAGTCACGGGTGCTCTTTTATACTTGTGTATAAATAGGATCATAAGGGAGAAAAGTGGACAAGTTTTGTGCATTAAAAACTTAGACTTTCACAAAACCACTTTTCTCCCCCAAAGACCAACCTAGTCCCTGAGATAGCTCAGTGGTTCATTAATTGTTGCCACTCAAGCATAGCTTGAGTTTAGTGAGGAGAACATACCATACCTCGTCGTTTCAATCCCAAGTGTTATTTTCGCTAACACTTGGGTATAGATTCTTTTGATTAATTTCCAATAAGAATTTAAACGTTGAAAAACTTGTGTTTTATCTTTTACGTTTTACTTATTTGTTTAAATTAATCAATACATTAAATCAGTCATGGAACACAAATAGATTAACTTTGTAGTTATTTCTACTTGTGTAACGGGAACAAAACGGTGCATATGAGTTGTTGTATCCGACTAAGTATTTGAACTCAATGAAATTTCCAGGAGTTGCCCCACACATGCTCGAGCTGAAAATAGGTGTTCCAGTTATGCTGCTCCGTAACCTAAACTTGATAGGAGGCCTTTGCAATGGGACTCGCATGATCGTTTCCCAAATGTTGACGCGTGTGATTGAGGCTAAGATAATCACTGGCACCCGAGTGGGCGAGAAATTTTTCCTCCTGAGGATTGTGTTGACAGTTAAAGAAGAAAAGATGCCATTTATATTCAAATGGTGGCAGTTTCCTATTAAGTTGTGTTACGCAATGACGATCAACAAAAGTCAAGGACAATCGTTGGAAAAGATTGGGATTTATCTACCCGAACCTATATTCAGTCATGGCCAGTTATATGTTGCCCTATCTAGAGCTACATCGCTGGCTAGCCTTAAAATGATCATAGGTTCTCAACCCGGACAACCACCCAACACCACCAAAAATATAGTCTATAAAGATTTTCTCAACAAAATTAGCCGAACTCAGGTTTCTAATTTTTTTCGTTTCTTTTTAATATATTCACACTCCCATTTTACAAAAACAATTGAAATACGATACAAAAGTATTTCACAAAAAACTTTAAGGCCCCACGGTTGTAACATATCGTAGAAAGGTTTGTGAAGAAACCTAAACCATGGTCAGAACGTATTCCTTTTTATCATAGGTTCTCACAGGTAGTCGTTTGGTACACAGGGAATTCAGCTGCGACAACACTTCTTCCTATTCGGTTTCTGCAACATTTTAATTTTAAAAGTAGTGTATAAACGTAGTTCTTAACAGCATCTGTACACGTGGACATGCAATACCAGGTATCCAATAAAAGCATCTACATTTGAAATTGTTATACATGTACCTATTTGTGCATTTTACATCCTCATTAACCTAATTGTTATGCAAAATATATGCAACCTATCCTCGAAAACATCTGCTGAATCTGAATTCTCGTACTTATTTTGTTATCCAGAATTTTTTTTCACCCATCATTTGCATAATAACACTATAATGCAGAGCAATGGCTGATGAAGAACAACCTGAAACGGCTTTCAAAGGAATACAACAACCACTATATGACAACCCACTAAATTACAGGTCAATACTATTCAATAAACTCGAACTTCTTTTCTTGACATTTATTTGAGAACAATCTACATATAACTTTTTACATGAGCCAAAATGAAATTTAGAATATCTTTCAAGCACACTAGGACTTAGGCTATATTTAGTCCACAACGTTCCAGTATCTTGCTCCTACTCCGGTTCAAAATTTTAAACCCTAAAACAATTTCCTTTTCTTTATTTATTTACAGTTGTCAATTCAACAAACGCTATTCGCAATTTAAATTTAACACCCGATATACCCAATACTCCTAACGATTATTTCTAACGCATTTTTATACTTCCTAAATTATTATCTAAGTTCTAAAAATATTTCCTTACGCCTAAGGTAATTTCTTTATTTCTTACGTTTAATTACGTATAACTTACGTTAATCACCAAACCAATAACTAATACCTATTTTTAATACCCAATACATACAACATATACACTCTTGTACCAAAACAACTCATCTACTCCAAGATTTAACCTTGTGCCCCCTCCCCTCTTGTTTTATAATTATTACTAGACAAAAATTTCATAACATTAATTACCAACATTGAAGCTTAAAACATGGAGTACAAAAACAAAATGGTGGCTTGACCACCAAAATGTCCCCCCCCCCCCCAGACCCCATTCGGCCACAACCAAGAACCCCTAGCCCATGGATATTTTTGACTAACTATGCAAGGTTTGAAAAGTCCTTAGTATATATATGCACTTGTAAGTATCTAGTAACTAGTTCAAGAAGAAAAAAATATATATATCTCACTCACTAACACATACAATTCGACACACTTGAGGGAGCAAGGGAAGAAGAGATCTTGATTTGGCTAGTTCAAGAATCATTAGGATACTCTAGTAAGGGTTTTGGAAACATTAATCTTGGGTTAATCAAGTATATTGTCATCTCATCACACTAATCTCCCTAAGTAAGTAATCTTGATCTTGATGAATTTCATACTCTCTATGTCATGATGATAGTTCAAGTGCATATACTTATTTATCACTTTGTACATGTTAACAAAACCTTATAACCACAAAAATATTTTAACTAATGGCTATGGTTTAAACAAATCTTTATTATGAGTAAACTAGTTGGTATAAATTTCAACAAGAAAGTGAAGATAAAAACATCATATAAACTAGTGAACTTGTAATCTTAACTATACTTGATGATCATTTACATTCATGAGAAATGGAACTCTTTAATATTGCTAAGTTTAGTGTTAGATCACTATTAATATGTTGAGAAATTGGTGGATGAACTAAGATTAGTTTTGGAGTTGTTGTTAAGTGGTTTTGATAACTAGAAGGCTAGGAAAAATGTTTTGACACTTTTAGAAAGTAATCTGTCCCATTTGACCTTCCAAAGAAAACTCATTAGCTTGGTGACAAGTTTAAGCTAGAAATATAGAAAATAGACTCAATAACAAAATCGTAGCCGCTTGAATGAGTTAAAATGGGCTTATAACGAAGAAGATACGTTAGTTTTAAGTTATGCGATGGAAATGAATTTTCTGAAAATTTTAGATGCTGTTTGGAATTTTTGAGTGGTAAAAAATGATGTTAAAAGTTAACTTGACTAGCCGAGACACTAAAAACATGTTAGTATACTTAAACACGAACCCGGGGATATATAAAACTTAAGAAACTGAGCTACGACGAGAAAGTTATGGCCTAAAGAAGTTATGACGACATATAACTTTTGACAGCTTATTATTTTGGCTATTAGAAAGCTGTTAGAAATATATAATGTGGATTTTGGATACTTTAGAGTGTATTTTGGCTAAAACGACATAAACGAAAATGGTAGAACATTATGTATACTTGTTAGGCGCGTTAGAGGTTTTCAAAATACTTATTAACAAGACGACTATAGATTAATCACGAGATTAACTAGTACGTTTTCTAAAAAGGGATACTTTAGTAAATAAAAGAACACATTGACGCAACTATATTTTTGTCATTAAGTAATGCAACAAACATGTACAAGTGATAAAGTAGCTGTTGGGAATTATAATTAGAGTTGATATTGACAAAATGTGAAAGATGAAGGACTAAAGAAGACAAAGGATGAAACTTCAAAAGAAAGAAAAGATTACAACAAATCTTTTATTATTCTAGGAATATCCTTTGTAAACCCTAGGTATCTTTATTATATAAAGAGATACGTGGAATTAGTTTTAAGTGTGTGTCAAGATGTAATATTCAGTAAAGCATGTGTGTATAGGCGTAGTACTCTAAACACCTAGGTTAGTGGTTATTCAGCCTCAAGGTCGAGTCCTTGATCCCTGTTACAAGGTGTGTAACACGTGCTACACTTGATCACGTAGCATTGGGGCTGTTGGTGTTTGTATTGTTAGTTGGTAGAGATGATGACGAAAGAAACCTTTGTTCAATAATAATGATGTTCTTATTTATTCCGCTGCGTACATGTTAATCATTATTATAGTGTAATCCCTAGATGAGGTCTAAACAACCTCGAGCTAAACGATCTTAACAAGTGGTATCAGAGACAGGTTCTGATACTTTGAATTAGAAGATCCAGAAGTACTCATTCTCTTTCAACAAAGAAGATGGACATGGAAACACCACAAACCTCAATCCTTGCCAAACTCCCAATGCTCAAACAAAACGAATATGATCTCTGGAGGCTCAGAATTGAGCAATACTTCATGGTGCAAGATTATGCACTATGGGATATCATTCAGAATGGTGATTCCTTTAAACCAACAACTTCTGAAGAAACACTTGCTGATGGTTCCAAAACTACAAAGCTCAACACTGAACCAGTCACCGATGATGAGAGGATCAAGAAAAAGAATGATGTCAAAGCCAAGAGTTTGTTACTCATGGCAATTCCCAATGATCAGGTGTTGAACTTCAGTCATTATGAGACTGTAAAGACACTTTTTGCAGCTATTGTTGAGAGATTTGGTGGTAATGAAGCCACTAAGAAGGCACAAAGAACACTACTGAAGCAGAGCTATGAGAATTTTAGTGCCACAAGCACTGAAACTCTTGATCAAATCTTTAACAGGCTACAGAGAATTGTGAGTCAGCTTGCTGGTTTAAAGATTGTGATTCCACAAGAAGACCTAAACTTAAAGTTTCTCAATAGTTTGTCTGCTGAATGGAACACTCATGTTGTTGTTTAGAGCAACAAGCCTGAACTGGAGAAGATGACACTCAATGAGTTGTACAACAATCTTAAGATTATTGAACAAAAGGTAAAAAATGGAGGAAGCACCAGTTCTATGTTTGGAAATATGGCATTTATGTCATCCCCCAGCAATAGCAGTACTAAGGATGATCCAGATGTTTGTACTGCTAGCCCTAAAGTTAGTACTGCTAGTGTAAAAACTAGTACTGCTAGCTTAAGTGATGAAACTATCTATGCCTTTGTATCTGAGCAATCCAATGGGTCTCAAATCTACAATGAAGACCTTCTTCAGATTCATGAAGATGACTTGGAAGCAATGGACTTAAGATGGCTTTGATAAGTATAAGGGCAAAGAAGTATTTTCAAAGGACTGTGAACAAGCTTACTTTTAATGGAGGGGATGTTGCTGGATATGACAAATCCAAGGTGGAATGTTATAATTGTCACAAGATGGGACACTTTTCCAGAGAGTATAGAAGCCCAAGACAACATGATAACAAGGCTAGAGGGTATAGAAGTCAGCAGGGTAATAGGAGAACAGTGAATGTGGAAGAGACTTCTTCCAAGGTAATGGTAGCTGTTGATGGAGCTGGCTTTGACTGGAGCTTCATGGAAGAAGAAGAGGAACCAACCAACTTGGGATTGATGGCATTCTCTGACTCAGAGGTACATGAGATTAAAAAGTGTTCTAATTCTTGTCAAGCTTTGAAAGATTATGAGTCTCTAAAGATATAATATGATAACCTTAGAACAGATTTTAATGAAGTAAACTTTAGTCTTTCAAATCACAAAAGAGGAATAGCTGTTTTAGAAGAACAACTTACTTTTTATAGAAAGAATGAAGCTAACTTTAATGATGATATAGCTGTCTTAAAAAGAGATTTGCGACAGAGAGATGATAAGATGAGTGGGCTTATATATGAACTAGAGAAGCTTAAGAAAGAAAAGGAAAACATACAGTTAAGTGTTGACACTCTTGAATATACATCTAAAGGAGTTCAGAAACTAATAGAGAGTCAAGTAGTTCATAAAGCAAAATCTGGTCTAGGATATAAGTCAGTTGCACCCCCCAATAGAGGAATGTTTGTACCTCCAGGAATTGACTTAGCTCATACTGGCTTAGAAGAGTTTAAGGATATGGAATTTCCTGGATATGATGCTAAAACCAATGAGAGTCCTACTAAATTTGTTAAGGCTGAGGATTCTTTTGTGAGTGCAAGTGATACATCACTTTCTGAGGATAAGGTGTCCTCTAGTAGGGACTCAGATGCACCAACCATAGAGGATTGGAATTCTGAAGATGAGGATGATCAAGTTAAGGTTAAACCTGATGTTGTTAAGGTAGAAGTAAAACATGTTCCTAAAGTGGTCAAAAATGAAAACATAAAACCAGTTAGGAATAATGTTAGATATGCTGAGATGTATAGGTCTACACATAGATCTTCAGTTCCTAGGGGCAATCAAAGGAACTGGAATAACTTAAAATCTCAACAACTTGGTGATAAATTTGTTATGCAGAATAAAGTATGCTTTGTGTGTGGTAATTTTGATCATTTGGCTGCTTATTGTGACTCAAACCCATGGAAAAAGAAGGTCTTTGGGAATTCAAGGGTGAATGGGAATACCAATGCTAGGGTAAATCAAAACAGTCCTACTAGATTGACTAACCCTTATGTAAATCATAAAATGACACCCAGAGCAGTCATGTTGAAGTCTGGTATCAAATCAATTTCAACTGCTAGACAAAACAAGTGGTTTCATAACAAACAAACTGTTTCAAGTGCAAAACCATTTTCAAATCATGCACAAACAGTTAACAGACCCTTTTACAAGAAAACATCTTTGTATAATCAAAAATGGATGCCTAAAGTTAAACCAGCAGTTTCTACCGCTAGGCCAGCAGTTACTACTGCAAGGCCAACAATTTCTACTGCTAGGCATATGAATGTTAAGGGTCAATGGGGCAATGCTGTGAAGGCCTCAGCACGTTGGGTATGGAAACCTACCAAACCCAATGGTGCATCAATGACTTTCAATAGATATAATTATATTGATGCACGAGGCAGATCCAAGTTAGTGATGGCTTGGGTCCCCAAAAGGAACTAAATCCTTTATTTTGTGCGCGGGAACATCCTACAAATGATGGAGAAGATAGAGGATACTCAGATAGTGGATGTTCAAGGCACATGACTAGTAACATGTCATACCTTTCAGACTTTACACCTCTGGATGGAGGACCTGTTATCTTTGGTGGTGGTGTTGGTGGAAAGATTACTGGTAAAGGTATTATTAAAACTGGTAATCTTGACTTTGAAAATGTGTATTTTGTACCAGAGCTTAAGTACAACCTTTTTAGTGTATCACAAATTTGTGATAAACAGAACAAGGTGTTATTCACTGACACTGATTGTCTTATTCTTTCTCCTGACTTTAAGCTACCTGATGAAAGTCAAGTATTGCTTAAATTCCCAGAAAGGGTAACACATACAGTGTTGAGATGAATAAGCTTGTTCCCAAAGAAGGTCTTACTTTCCTTGTTGCAAGAGCCACATTGGATGATTCAATGCTGTGGCATAGAAGGCTTGGTCATGTAAATTTCAAAACCATTAATAAGATTGCTAAATATGGTTTGGTAAGAGGTTTACCTAATAAAATCTTTCAAAATGACCAAACATGTGTTTCTTGCTTTAAGGGTAAGCAACACAGAGCCTCTTGTAAGCCAAAGGTTCATAACTCTAATTCTTAAGCTTTATACATGCTTCATATGGACTTGTTTGGTCCAACTTCTGTTAATAGCTTGAATCATAAAAGATATTATCTTGTCATTACTGATGATTATTCCAGGTTTACATGGGTTTTCTTTTTGAGAACTAAGGATGAAACTACTGATATCCTTAAGTCCTTTATAATTGAGGTAGAAAACCTAGTTGATAAGAAAGTTAAGATAATCAGATGTGATAATTGGGCAGAATTTAAAAACAGAGTTATGGATGAGTTTTGCAAAGAAAATGGTATTAAAAGAGAATTTAGTGTAGCTAGAACCCCACAGCAAAATGGAGTAGCTGAAAGAGAGAATAGGACTTTAATAGAGGCTGCTAGGACAATGTTGGCTGACTCTAAGTTACCTATTTCATTTTGGGCTGAAGCAGTTAGTACTGCTTGTTATGTTCAGAATAGGGTTTTAGTGGTGCAACCTCATAATAAGACTGCTTATGAACTTTTCAGAGGTAGAACACCTGCCTTAAGTTTTATGAGACCTTTTGGTTGCCATGTCACTATTCTTAATACCAAAGACCAATTAGGAAAGTTTGATGGGAAATCTGATGAGGGTTTCTTTGTTGGTTATTCTTTGTATAGTAAGGCTTTTAGGGTGTATAATAAGAGCACTAGACATGTAGAGGAAAATCTGCACATTGAGTTTCAAGAGAATATACCAAATGTTGCAGCTAGTGGTCCAGATTGGATTTTTGATATTAATGGGCTTTCAGAATCTATGAATTATGTACCTGTTACAGGTACAAATACTAATGATTATGCAGGTTCAGAAGATTCTGATGAAGATAATGTCTTGATGCCTATTTTGGAGGATGGTCCATTGTATGATTCTTCTTCAAATAATAATGATGTTCCATCATCATGTGATGCTGATAAAGAGAAGAATGATGGTGAAAACATTGGACAAGATGGTAAAGAAACAGAAGTTCCCGAAAGCAGTACAAATGGAGTTAGTACTGCTGAGCCAAAAGAAGGTACTGATGGTTCAAATCTTCATACTGTTGAACCAACAGTTTGTACTGATGATGTTTCTGATGAAGAAGTGGAGCTGCACAATATGCCTAATTCATATGAAGTTCCTTCTACTCCCCATACTACAGTTCACAAGAATCATCCACTTACTAATGTGATTGGAGATGTACAATCTGGTGTGAAGACTAGAAGACAGATACAAGATCCAAATCATCATGGTTTTCTTTGTGTTGTTTATGAAGAAAAACACCATGAAGATGAGAATGAATGTTTGTTTGTATGCTTCCTATCACAGATAGAACCAAAGAATGTGCTCAAGGCATTAGAAGACTCAAGTTGGGTTGAAGCAATGCAAGAAGAATTGCTTCAATTCAAGATTCAGAAAGTTTGGGTTTTTGTTGATTTGCCAAAAGGCATGAGAGTGATTGGTACTAAGTGGGTATTCAGGAACAAGAAGGATGAAAGAGGTATAGTGATAAAGAACAAAGCAAGACTTGTAGCTCAAGGCTATACTCAGGAAGAACGAATTGATTATAAAGAGGTTTTTGCACCTGTTGCCAGGATTGAAGCAATAAGGCTTTTTCTAGCTTATGCTTCATTTATGGGTTTCATGGTATACCAGATAGATGCGAAGAGTGCATTTCTATATGGCATAATTGATGAGGAGGTTTATGTTTTTCAACCTCCAGGTTTCATTGATCAACATCATCCTGACAAAGTTTACAAGGTGGTGAAAGCCCTCTATGGCTTACATCAAGCTCCAAGAGCTTGGTATGGAACTCTGGCTACTTATCTATTGAAGAATGGGTTCCATAGGGGAAAGATTGATCAGACTCTTTTTATCAAGAAGAACAAGGGTGATATCCTATTGGTTCAAGTCTATGAGGATGATATCATCTTTGGTTCTACCAAGAAGGAAATGTGCAAAGAGTTTGAAAAGCTAATGAAGGATCAATTTCAGATGAGCTCTATGGGTGAGCTTACTTTCTTTCTAGGACTTCAAGTACAGCAGAAACCATAAGGAATATTTATCTCTCAAGATAAATATGTAGGTGAAATACTGAGGAAGTTTCAATTCACAGATGCCAAAGTTGCTAGCACACCTGCTGATAAGGAGACACATTTACTTTTGAAAGATCAAAGTGGTGAAGCTGTGGATGTACACACATATTGGTCTATGATTGGTTCTTTGATGTATCTCACATCATCCAGACTTGATATTATGTTTGCAGTATGTGCTTGTGCAAGATTTCAAGTAAATCCCAAGGTGTCTCATTTGACTGCAGTAAAGAGAATCTTTAGGTATCTTAAAGGTCAACCAAAATTAGGTTTGTGGTATCCTAAAGAGTCTCCATTTGATTTGGTAGCATTCTCAGATAGTGATTATCCTGGTGCTAGTATGGATAGAAAGTCTACAACTGGTGGTTGTCAGTTCTTAGGATGCAGACTTATCTCATGGCAGTGCAAAAAGCAAACTATGGTGGCTACTTCTACAACAGAAGCTGAATATGTGGCTGCTGCTAGTTGTTGTGCTCAAGTTCTTTGGATTCAGAATCACTCACTTGATTATGGGTATAATTTCTTGAACACAATCATTTACATAGACAATAGCAGTACAATGTGTATCATTAAAAATCCAGTTCAACAATCAAAAACTAAACACATTGAAATTCGACATCACTTTATAAGAGATTGTAATGAAAAGAACTTAGTCTAAGTTGTCAAAATTCATACTGATGACAACTTTGCTGACTTATTAACAAAAGGTTTTGATGTGGGGAGGTTTCAGTACTTGGTAACAAGTATTGGAATGCTTAATCCTTGAAAGATTCAATGTCTAGTGTTTTTGTGGTAAAAAGGATTTCGTACTGCTAGTTGTGCTAGTTGTGTCTGATGAAAACAACTATGTATAGTTTGTACTGTTTGTTAAATTTTGGTACTGCTTATATAAATATGTTAGTCAATTTTAATAACTGTCAAAAAGGAAATACTTTGTATTGTGTTTTCTTTGGTTTTGGACTAACATTTGCAGGTTCAATAAGCAAATGGCTTGGAGTATGTGAATTAAGTTTGGAAAGTATGGTGCTTTGGAATTTAAAGTGTGTGATCTTTGCACACAAAAAATGGTAATTGGTTCACCAAGTCTAACCCACATCAAGAACCAACTAGTCCAGAGCAAACAGTTTCTGGTAAAGACTTCTCAAATCCGTTTATGGTTGATAGTTTACCAAAAACTATATGGTTTTCAACTCACCATACTTCACAGCAAAGAGTTGGCTAGTCCAAAGCAAACGGCTATTGGTAAAGACACATCAAATCCGTTGATAGCTGATAGTTTGCTAAAAACTATAAGTGGGAAAAAATGTTTTTAAGTCCACATTGAGCTTATACTGCTTTTGCAAATTTTTACTAAACAGTTTGTACTGCTAGTCCAAACTAGCATTGAAATGTGTTTATGCTCTATGATTCGCCTCTCTCAGAAGGTTACACATCTGGAAGTGATGAGAGCAGATTTGAAACTAAATGAATTGATGGAAACTTGTACAAATTGTCATATTGGAAGCTGAGATCAAGAATCATAAGTTCAAATTCAAGTGATGGTGAAAATACTTCCAAACAGGGGAGGATAATTGTTCATATTGGAGGAAACTTGCTCAGTTGGATAAAGATCTTGGTGTTAACTTGAGTCAAGATGATTATGTTATTCAGGGGAGGATAAACAGAAGAAAAAGAAAAGTATTCATTTTCAGAGAATATTCTTTGTGAAGATCTTACTTCATCAGTATCAATTCAAAATCAAAGAATGATGAAGATTAAATGCTGGAGTGCTTGCTGTTATGGTTTCTTCAAAGTTTAAATGTGAAGAAATTTATGAAGTAATTAAAGATTGAAGATAAGTGTTTGAAAGAATTCCCCCCATCATCAAAGTTGGAGTTTAATTCGAAAAACTTAAGGATTTGCACAGAAATCATAAGTTTAGGGGAGGATTGTTGGGAATTAAACCAACAGTTAGTACTGCTAGGTCAAAGTTACAACTGCTGAAGATTAACACTAACAATACTAAGTCAGTTAGTACTGCTAGTACAGATGGTTAGTACTGATTATGAGATGAAGACAGAAACGTGTGAAGATAAATATAGAATAGATATTGTGTATATCTTATTAAGTTAGAATGATACGAATATTAGTTTACTTGTAAAGGACTTCTTGGGTTATAAAAGAAGATCCTAGGTTAGGGTTTTACATATCGAATCAGTTGTGAAAGTTATACGAAAGCTTCAAGGTTGTAAAACCCTAGTGATAATTGGAGATCAATCGTATTAATAATATTGAAGCTATTTGGTTTGTTAAACAATTGTGTTCATACTTTCACTGTTACATTCATACATCACATAAACAATATCTTCTAAGTATTAGCTAGTAAATTCCGCGTGCTACTTAATATATACTCAAAGTATCTTCAACTCAAGGCGTGTGTTTAGATCAGGTCAGTAGCGTATGAACTTGCGTGCACGACCTTGTTTTCGAGCCTAAGACATATGAATTATTTAGGTCGCGGTTAGAGTTATTGGACCTTTGTTCACCGTTTACCAATTTACCAACCGAGATTTGCTTTATTGAGGTGAGTTTCATAGCTCCGATTTTTATATTATTTATACATGATCTCTAAACCCTCAGGGTGCGAATACATTGCTTATTTTTCGGACACAAGTATTAAAACCATTACTTTGCCTAAGTTACCGCATTGCCATTAAAGTCCCCTTGAATCATGAACCGTTAATTACTTGCGAGTGAGCGCGGATGTTATGAATAGATCTATTTGGGTTGACACCCCCGTCCGAGTTGGTCGCGCCAACCTGTCAAACGGACGCATATCATTCGGATTATTTTCGAGTGTCTGGCAAACACTTATTTGGGGCATTTATTATTATGCTTGATTGCATACCAATTCGTCGAGCTTCGGGGTCATGAGCTTAGAGCACTGTATATTATTTTTGGCCATGACGTTATAATTATTGTGAATGTCATACTATTGAAATCTTGTGGTCCACACTTTACTTATTTACTTAAACCTATGAACTCACCAACAATTATGTTGACCTTTTTAGCGTGTATTCTCATGTAACTAGACGATAATAATCACTTATGTATGGAGCATACTAGAGTCACATTTTGGGAAGCACATCATGATGAAGATTTTCTTGCATTATTTAGCGTTTGGTTATGTATTAAAATCTTACATTTGATGGTGAACTCTGATATTAATGTTTTGTAAAACGTTTATGGTTAAATCAAACACTTGTTTTAAAATGACTCACTTAAATGTCATTCTTTATTACCTTGTACTTTGTTATCCATGTACGTTACGCCCCCGGAATTTCATTCAGCTGCAAATCCAGATTTTGGGGGTGTGACAGATTGGTACCAGAGCTAAGGTTATAGAGAACTAGGATGCATCATTGACCCTAGACTATAACCACTAGGTCACGACACTTCACAACACCATGATGTGCATACGATTACGATACATGTTTTTATTTACTTACTTTATACGAGTTACTTATACTTATATATATTTATATTGACCTGGTTTAATGTGACATGCCTTCACCCAACCACCCTATCATCATTCCATCGGACTCGGATATCGAGGACGCTCAGACCATATCTACACCACCTGTACCATCACCACCAGTTTCACCTCCGGTACGCCGTGCTAGGCGTATTCCTGTAGTACAGCTGGATCAGATACCCATTGGTCGCCGCTATCGGCTACACGAGACTGGCCCTATCATGCTTCGTACCGCTAGGAAGAGGGTACGATCTCGACCCAGCCGGGTACCAGCACCTACTACTCCATCTCATCTCCCATTACCACTCTTACCTTCCTATACCTCGACATCCCCATATCACTCACCATCGTTAGATGATAACTCCCACCTATTTGAGGTATTAGCATCACCTGAGACAGACCTAGAAGAGACTACCAGATGTGACACTGACACTTTTGAGATTGAGGAGACTGCCCCTACCTTCCCACTATTACCATTATCATTCCCCTTTTCCATTCCCACATATTGGAAATTAGATGACACCCTGTGGATAGTACCAAGATCACCGACTCAACAGGAACATCAGCAGATTCCTCAAGAATGGTTTAGGATCTATACTATCTCGGATATGATCAATGCACGACTCCAGGGCCCACATCAGAACTCATCACAACCCTATGATGCCACAACCCATGATCCAATTAGAGGAGCACCAGGAAGCCGCTAGATCAGACTTATATCTATACTAGCTTTTACTATTATCCTAGCCATGGGATGTGTGGCATATTTCAAAGAAACTTGTAGTATTTTGGTTGTTGTACAACGAATTTACCAAGTGTTGACTCTACTATATGGATATGGTTGTGCTATGCCTGATATCGGTCTATGTAGGCCGAAATTTTCATTTTATATATTCATGTGTGTTATGATTATATTTATGATATTTTCGTGGTTGCATCTTGTTGTGATTTCACTTCATTTATACATGTCATGGTTGCGTATATGTGAGTGTGATGATCCTTACTACTTATAAATTCTCATGGTCTCTTATGATTTTGAAGAGTTATGTCGAAGCAAGCCGCTCCAGCCATGACACAAGCCACTGTTGAGCAAATCATTGCCAAGAGCATAGCCACACCTTTAGGGAGCTGAAGGCGCGAGAGGATTTTGCAAATGGTTCGAAGAAGTAGAAACAATATTTCGAGGTGGTAACTGTCTCAAGGAAAACAAAGTTAAGTTCGCCACTTGCACTTTTCGGGATCGTGCCCAGGTATGGTGGACTAAACATGTTCAGATAGTAGGGGTCGACGCTGCTTACTCAATCTCTTGGGAGAAACTAAGAAGGATGATGATTTTAGAATATTGTTCAAGGAGCGAATTACAAGCAATGGAACAGGAAATCCTGTACTTTACCATGGTAGGAGATGATGTTGCCAAATACACTGATCGTTTTTACGAATTAGCACGGCTATGCCCTGCAATGGATGAACTGGAATATAAGAAACTTGAGAGGTATATCAGGGGACTCTCCCCTGAAATTCGTATGTTGGTCACCCCATTAAAACCCGATACCATGCCTAAAGCTATCTGTATGGCGCTCCGGGCAGGAGAACACATAGCTCACACCAAGGCCATAGGAAACAATAATGACAACAAACGAAAATGGAACAACAACAACCAAGGTGAAGGTATTGTACAACGACCACCTAAGAGACAAGAAGTAGTGAAAGCCTATGCTGTTGGGCCAGGTGATAAGAAAAGGTATGCTGGAACCCTACCTAAGTGTAACAAATGTAAGTATCACCACACTGGACCTTGCCCCGCTATATGTTGGAATTGCAAAAGGGCTGGTCATCAAGCTAAAGATTGTAGGGTCCCTACCCCGGTAATTTGCTTTGGATGTGGTGAAAAAGGACATCTCAGGAGTGATTGCCCAAAGCTGAGGAATCAAAATGGAGGAAGAACTAGTGGAGGAGCATACGCATTAATAAGAGGAGAAGCTTGCCAGGATCCTGTCAATGTTATGGGCAAGGATAATGTTTAAGGAAAAGTTTTTGCGTGTATAATAAAGCCGAAGTCTAAACCCTCTAGGGTTGTATTTTCATATTGTATTTCACCTTAGGAAGTTAGCGTAACCTAGTTGTAACCAGTACCTTTTTATCTAACGTAATCTCTATCTTTTATTATATCCACGAATCTCACAACCTTCGTCTATTCCATTCTCTATTCCATTTACCTTATTCCTAGCCATTTTGCAAAGACATACCGCTAGCCTATTAGGGATTAGGAAAATTCCATCTTTGACTATAGACTATTACCATTCCGTAAGATTCTCCCACACATCCAATAACCCATTCAACAAATTTTATCCCAAGCTATTTTACTACTACTTTATAGAACTGTTTCACAAAATTTTTACTCAAAGCTATTTTACTACCACCTTAGGAAATTATTTCACAGAATTTTAAAACATGTTATATTACTACCACCTCATAAATTGATTTTCTGGCATTCTACCAACTATTTACTACCATATTATACGAACCGATTTTTCTTGTAAAAAAAAATAGGCTACCATTTTACCAAACAACACATTGAACGCCATCTAAAACCTTTGAAAAACATAATATTACTTTGACTAAACCGAGCATCGCATCGTTAGTCCTCAATTATACATAGCCTGATCACCTATGTCTAATTCAGGAAGAATTATGCCATGAAGGAAACAATCATCTTTTCAAAATTCTTAAAACAATCTTCATTCAAAACATCAAAAAGCAAAGCTTTGTAACCAAATAAACTTTTCATAAACATACCTTTCGTCAAACCCTCTCTAGATACCTACATCACTTGTCACTCACTCAACCGTTAAGTTGGAATTTTACCATTGACCTTTCTAGGAAAGACTTTCCATCTATAAGGAGGATTCCATGACATAAGAAAACAACGAAAGGATTACGGAACTACAAACAAGGACTAGAAATATACAGTAAGTTGATTCATAATGCAACGGAAATTTTAAGATCTGATGAGGCAAACCAAACCACTATCTCTAGCCTAGTCGCCCAATCCTATCGTTTTAGAAGTACTAGTTAGACCAAGTAAGACAACAAGCCTAAGTCATGATCCATTTTAGAAATAACCAAGTAAGTTGAATGCTCATACCTGTAGGACTTACCTAATATTAACCAATAGGCATTATCCGACATCAGAAACAAAACGTTGGACATCTAAGCATTCATGCAGACATACCTACCCGAATATTTCATTCTTTTAATGCTTTCACTTCAAATGGATTTTGCTTTAAAATGATTTTATACAAATCATATACCTTGTAGGAAAATATTCTTCTAAAGTACCTATTTTGACGAGTAAATCCCTTTTGGTCAACCTTTAACAAAACTATTGTACGTTAAGAGAAGTATAACACCAATCTTTGCTAAACAGTTCTATTCACATCATGTTGAAAACCCAACTATAAAGCCTTGGGTCATATTTGAAAACAGTCCAATCTTGCATAACAACTAAATTTTGAATCATATTCAGAGAAAGATTTCATTTATTAAAACTTGTAAATTCGTTTATCGAAAGAAAGAGAGTACTTAAGAAGTCGTTCGATCAAACTTGCAAATTCATTTATTCAGAGAAAGATTTCATTTATTCAAACTTGTAAATTCGTTTATCGAAAGAAAGAGAGTACTTAAGAAGTCGTTTGTTCAAACTTGTAAATTCAGTTATTCAAAGAAAATTTCAAACAAAAACACCCAATGTCGAGTCAAATTTTGAAAATCAACCACCGTACTAAAACACTTCATACATTTAGGATCTTGTGATTGACAAACAGTAGCATGGAAAATTTCGATGAAGGAAATCTAGGGAAATACTATTGAACAGTAAAATATTAGTAATGAAGACTAAGCACCTTAGGCGAAGAAAGACTCATATCGTGACATCAGTTAGAGCAAAATACGAGGAATCAAAACTGTTACCATAGCTTCATCCTTCCGGTAACGCCCTTCCCGACGAACTCGTCATTGTAAAATTAGTCACGAGACTCGTTGTACAAATTTCAAATACTCCTAATAAAAGGTATTCGATACGCCTCAAACTTCTGGCAATCCATTTAAGATTTTTTTTAAGTCCTAATTAGATATAAGCACGATCTACCATCCTCAGACCAATGAACATAGTAAGAGAACTATCCAAACGCTATAGGACATGCTCAGTGCCATATGATCAACTTTGAATTGTTTAAGGAAATCTTTTGACATTGACAGATTTCACCTCCAACAATAGTCATCACACGAGTATGAAGACCGCACCATTTGAGGCACCCTATAGTCGAAGTACCAATCACCTATTGTCAGGCCGAAATCAGAAAAGCCGAACTCACTAGTCTAGGACTTATTCGTGAAACAGCAAAGGAACATCGTACAGATCAAGAATCAGTTACAAGCGACAAGAGAACGATAGAAAAGTTATGTCGGTACATGACGTAAATCATTGAAATTAGGTTTCCCTAAGTAGCGAACCATTAGGATTTCGAGTTGGAGAACGAGTTATGTTGAAAGTCTTGCCTTGGGAAAGCGTGATACAATTTGGGAAGCGCGGGAAATTGAACCCTAGGTATATTGGACCATTTAAGATTCTAGCTAGAATCGGCCGAGTAGCTTATAGACTTGAACTCCCACCAAGAGCTCAGTAGTGTGCACAATACATTTCATGTTCCAACCTCAAGAAGTGTTTATCCGACGAATCCCTTATCATTCCATTAGGAGAAATTCAACTCGATGACAAACTTAACTTTATCGAAGGGCCGGTAGAAATTATGGATCATGTAGCATATTCATAACAATCAAACATACATATGAAGTGATTTTGGCTCAAAGTTTAGAGAGAGAAAGAGGGAGAATGGGAACTTAGAGAGAGAAAGTGAAATGGATTAGCTTAATGTATGAGAAGTTCCAACCCTCTCCCTAGGTGGAGAGGGGTATTTATAGTACTTAGTATTTGTGCCCCGAGTGGGCTGTGGAGCGAGCTGACAGAGGGTAAAGACCCGACCCACTCCACACATTCTATATTAACTAAACTATTACTAATATTACTAATAATCCTATGAGCTAGTTAATGCTAACAGATACTCGGGGTGACCGAGTCTTCAAATGAATATTTATATTCCTAACAATCTCCCCCCTAAGGGAGGTCACCCTGGAAATAATATTTTGAATTCTAGTATTCTATCATGTGTGCTTGACTTCTTAGCTCGTAGTTCTTGATTCTTCAAAGTCATTGATATTTGTGCGTTCAACAGCGAGCTTTTGATGACTGATCTTTTGACTTGGATGATCTTCGAGTATTCTTTGAGGTTATCATCCAACATATGTTTTCAAGTCATCTTGCAGCATCGTCTCCTTGTGAAGTTGTGATCTTTGAATCGACATGCTCACACTTTTCTGAATCATGATTTTCAGCATCAGAGTTGCGGAAGCTGTGTTGAAGGTCTTTTGGTTATCATGATTTCTTTAATTATAATGGTGAAGTGTGAGCATGGGGTGATGGATTGGCATCTTTTAGGCAACCAGCTGCAACCGCCAGGTATTCCTGCATATGACAGTAAGCAATAAAACGTCTGGTACTTACAGGTTCGGACTTCGAGATTATTAACAGCATAGTGTGAAAACTCTCTCTAATCCTTACCAAGGCCGTTCCTAAATCGGAAACCCACAGAGGGCTTACAAGATCTACCGTAGTAAATCGACGATTAGGTGAGTCGCTGGAGTTCACTCCACGACTGTAGGCCGTTTGAAACCGTCGCGACCACTAAGCGTAATCCACAAGGAATTACCGAAGTGACCTGCTTTCAGGGCTGTTTGATGTTGACCCTGGCAGGAATTTTCATTCAATCACTGAGAATTACATTTGTAGATTCCCTCATAAATGTTCTGGCAGATTGCTAAGATCTGCGTAGGACTCATAAGTTTACAACTGGTGTCCTTAATGTTGAACAACCAGTGTAGAAGTAACACGTGTTCCTATGAGATCTTATGATGCATCTCGTGGCTCTAGACTCTATAAGTGCAATTTTGGTAGTCGGAGACTGGAGCGGTGTCTCCTGTTTCTATATCAACATAACTCGTAATGAGTGGTCGATAGATTATGCAGGGTTCCCCGTAAGAATGAAACAAGTCCTTTTAAGAGAACTTGAGTGGCTTATAAGGTTTAGTGCAGTGCATCACTGGGTCCATGACGTCTTGTCTTTAATACCGGCGTCACCTGAGTAACAACCAGTAGCATATGAATTGAACCCGGTTTCTGCCCTAAGGTTGAATAATTTGGAGGGCTATTTCTTTTCATCCTTTCACATTACTTTTCTTTTTAATTCTTCAACCCCTTCTTTCTCCTTTCTTATATTACTCCTTTTTCATAATCATGCCTAAGGACTTTCTAATACTAACTATTTGGTATTGTCCTTGGGTAGATCCCTCCGGCTCTGGCGGATCATAGGACGGTTTTCCTAACCTTAGACACCTTATAACACCATGACTATCCTATGTTGCCGTAAACCAAAATTATTGAAAAATCTCTCAAAATGTTCATGATTATGAAACACATTTTGCTAACACTTTGAGAGTTTTATAATTTTCAAAGGCTCCCCCTTAACATGTGCTCATATGTTTTAATTTTAAAATATGCACATGTTGGGTAGAGATTGCACTTTTTGAATTGATCCACTTTCAGTGAGCATGACCGATTCGAGACACGCTTACATCACTAGTTAGACTAGCTTGAAATTATTACCCGGCCTGGTCACATCCACATAAAGTTTCTCGAAACGGTACACTCTACTCAGACATATCCTTCTCGAGACTCGCTTACATCACTGGTTAGACCAGCTTGAAATTATTACCCGGCCAGGATATGTCCTTTCGATTAATGACAGTTTATGTTTCATCAATTCATTGGTAAAGTTTGAGTCACATGAGATGTCGCATCCTTTTTTCTGTAGTGCCATTTTCTCCCCCTCAATATGTGCATCGATATACGAAAGAGTTTAGCACATATGGGAGAGCTTACATTTAGGTCCAAATAATCACATTTTCATCAGAATTTCATATTTAAATCACATTCTCTCCCCCGATCAAAAATTTCAAACCATTTGAGATTTGTGATCCCAATTGATTTAAATATGTTTAGAAAATTTGGGAGAAAATGTTGTCAGGTTTTAATATATTCTGATTATGAAGCATGCTATGCTCCCCCTTAAACCACGAGAGAGTGTCACTTCTGATGTTGCCCAATGCTTAAAAAGGTGTCAGAAATTTGAACAAATACTCTCCCCCTTAATTAATGACCCGTATTCTATTTAAAGAGCCGTGGTCATTCAATTGAGCGACAAATATTTGTGAAAATTTAAGTCCAGTTACCACCTTGTGAAACACCAAAACTCTCCTGAAGAATCCTAGAAGATAAAGAGTTTGTGGTGTAAAGAAGACTTCTCTTCTTATACAAGAAATGATGCACTGAATCGTACATCAGATCGAAGAAACATGGATATAAAGTAATCCATGCCCAGGTGAACATCACCCAGTTGGAGGAACAACTGTCTTTTTGGCGACATGCTTTCCCCATAGTAGAGCACGGGTTGCAGTCTGAAGTAACCGCAAGCCGATTAGACATGTTTTAACCAGTTAATATAACTTCTGCTCGAGCTTCATTTAAAGTCCCGTGTCATTATTGAATGAAATTTCTAGGGCCGTAAATGTTATCGATAAACAGAAGACATGCCTAGAAGAAATATTTTTGGTATTTTTTTGTTTTTCTGATTTTTAGGGTTTTTATAGGTTTTATATTTTTCAATTTTCTTTTTGATTTAAAGATATATACAAATATATACAAGGATATGTGATACAAATCCTTTACTTCTCCTTTTCTTCTTGAAGACACTTGAGAGTTTCAGGAGACAAACTCTTCATGCCAAGCCGTGGGAGAATAAATTGGAACCGTTCTCTCGGAAGTGCCTTAGTGAAGATATCAGCCAATTGAAACTCTGTCCTAACGAAGTAGAGTTCAACGATCCCTTTCTCAACCTGTTCCCTTATGAAGTGATGCCTGATGTCGATGTGCTTTGAACGGGAATGTTGGACATTGTGGCAGCAAAGAGCGATAGCACTTTTGTTATTGCAATACAGAGGAATCTTGTTATATGCAAATCCATAGTCTGATAGTTGAGATCGCATCCAAAGAATTTGAGCACAACACGCGGACATGGCAATGTATTCAGCCTCTTTGGAAGATATTGAAGTACTCATTTGCTTTTTAGAAGACCAGCTGACCAACTTTTCCCCAAGAAACTGAGCACCTCCAGATGTGTTTCGACGAGTATCTTGACACTCCGCATGATCCGCATCTGCATAAGCCGTGAGTTCCATTGCGGCGTCCTTAGGATACCAGAGACCCATGTGAATAGTGCCTTGAAGATATCTGAAGACCCGTTTTACCGCTTCCAGATGCTTCTTGGTGGGCTTGGACTGATACCGAGCACACATACATATGGCGAACAAGAGATCTGGCCGGCTGGAGGTAAGGTACATTAAGGATCCAATCATGCTTCTAAACTTAGTTTGATCAACCGGGATCCCAGAGAGGTTTTCATCCAACTTAGATCTCTCAACCATAGGAGTGTCAACTGCATCACTTGATTCAAATCCAAATTTCTTCAATATTTCATTTGCATATTTGGATTGATTAATAAAGATGCCTCCGGGACTTTGAGATATTTGCAAACCCAAGAAGAACGACATTTGTCCCATCATAGACATTTGAAACTTAGAACTCATCTCATTAGAAAATCTATCACATTCCCTAGGATCAGAAGAGGCAAAGATGATGTCATCTACATAAATCTGAACAAGAAGCAGATGTTTTCCCGATTTCCTAGTGAATAGTGTAGGATCAACAACACCTTTGGAAAAACCATTACCCAGAAGAAACTTTGATAAAGTATCATACCACGCCCTGGGTGCTTGCTTTAGCCTATATAGAGCCTTCTTCAAACGGTAGACGTGAGTAGGATGATCAGGATCCACAAAACCTTCTGGTTGACTGACATAGACTTCTTCCTTCATATCACCGTTTAAAAATGTTGTCTTTACATCCATTTAGTAGACAATCATATTCTGAATGGCAGCATTAGCTAGAAATATTCTGATGGCTTCAATTCTAGCAACCAGAGCAAATGATTCTTCAAAGTCTATGCACTCTTCTTGTCGGTACCCCTTCGCAACAAGCCGTGCCTTATTCTTTAAAACATCACCGTGCTCATCGAGTTTCACTTTAAAGATCCACTTTAGAGCGATAACCATGTCACACTCTGGAGGAGGAACTAATTCCCAAACTTCAAGTCGATCAAACTCATGAATTTCATCTTGCATAGCAGTATACCAACTATCTTTAGACATGGCTTCATTGACGTCTTTTGGCTTGACTTTAGAGAGTACGGAATTAAAGAAGCACCACAGTGCATCGGTGGCAAGTTGCTTTCGAGTGGATACAGGACGAGACGGATTACCAATGATGTTGTCAATTAGATGATCATTGGTCCATTTTCTGAGATGATCATGTGGTTGAGGGTTTTGAACTGATGTTGCTGTGTTGTGATCTCCTGAAGATGTATCAGTGGAAGACTCAGGAGCAAATACATTTTCAAATGGAACATTATCAACAGGAGCAAAAGGATTCACATCAAAAGAATTGTCTTCTGCAGAACCTTGATGTACCGAAGAAGACAGAATATTTGATGATGAGGGTGATTGACTGGCAGATGGTGCATCTTGACTAATTGAGACAGA
This sequence comes from Artemisia tridentata subsp. tridentata, assembly GCA_021014915.2. NCBI lineage: Eukaryota > Viridiplantae > Streptophyta > Magnoliopsida > Asterales > Asteraceae > Artemisia > Artemisia tridentata. Next base: position 146,027,294 of record CP139507.1, on the reverse strand, counting down.
CACAGATGGACCTTCTGAGTTAGGTGGAACTTGAGCATCAGCAACTGGAGGTACAGGTGGAGCTTCCATTGTAGCATTACCCGTTGGTGGCTCAAAGTATTCGTCAAACATCGAATCAAATAACTTCTTTAACTCATCACTGGTGGGAGGTACATAAGGAACTGCAGGCGTGGGATTCTGTACAAGACCTGAACTAATTGGTCCAGGTGTCAATAGATTAGGTGCGGGTCCAGAACCGGTTTGTTCAGGAACCGTTTGCTCAGTCAGCTCATCGAATGTCACGTGAATCGTTTCCATGATTTGTCGGGTTCTTTTGTTGTAGATTCTATATCCCTTGCGATCTGGTGCATACCCAACGAAGAAACCTTCGTCTGCTTTAGCCTTTAGCTTTCCCAAGTCTTGACCGTCATTTGTCGGATAGCACAAAGCACCGAATACTCGAAGAAAAGAAAGATCTGGTTTCTTGTCATGTATCAGCTCGTAGGGAGTTTTGTTCTGAAGAGTGTGTATCAAGGAACGGTTTTGGGTGTAACACGCAGTAGCAATTGCTTCTGCCCAAAGAAACATCGGGGCCTTAGAATATATTAGCATAGTTCTTGCAGCTTCCACAAGAGTACGATTTCGTCTTTCAACAGCACCGTTTTGCTGAGGAGTGCGTGCAACACTTTTCTGATGAGTTATGCCAATACTTTCATAAAATTGGCTGAGTTGTTGGTTAACAAACTCAGTTCCATTGTCCTTCTGAATGATTCTGACAGTTTTGTTCAGCCTTACTTGTAACTACTTGATTAGTTTGATGATAACCTCTGGAGTTTCATCCTTGGCTCTCAAAAACTTTACCCATGTAAACCGAGAGTAGTCGTCGACCACCAGAAGAACATATTTCTTTCCATTGATACTTTGCACTCTCATTGGTCTGTACAGATCCATGTGAAGGGTGTGAAGAACTTCCATGATGGTATTGATGGTTTTGTGTTTGTGAGTATGTTTCTTGCTTTTGCCCAATTGACATGCAGAACAAAGATGGACTTTCTCAAACTTTAGTCTGGGCATGCCTCGTACAAGATCCTTGCGAGACAAGTCATTTATGGTGCCGAAGTTCAAGTGATTCAAACAACGGTGCCAAAGCCATGATTTAGTCTTCGAGGCCTTTGAAAGCAAGCATATAGGAGAGGACCTCATCATTTCTTCAATTAAGATGGTGTATAAATTGGTGCCACGACTGCCTTTAAGAAGATCAATACCATCCAACTCTCTGACGAAACAAGTGTGTTTTCTGAAAGCAACTTCAAGATCGGAGTCACAAAATTGACCAACAGAAAACAAGTTGTGCCCTAGTCCTTCCACATAGTATACCCGAGAAACTACACTGTCGCCAAACACATAATCTCCGTAACCCATAATTGCCCCAAATTGGTCGTTCCCAAATCTAACTGTCCCGATAAACTTTTTCACGAAATTCTTGAGCCGTAAGCGATCCCCAGTCATATGTTTTGAGCAGCCTGAGTCCAAATACCAAAGGACGATTTGTACGACCTGCATTTGAAAACAGACAACGATGGATAACTGAAAAATGTGGATCCCCACGTACAGCTGGGGTCCGTTTGGTTAGCACACACAAATTCTGAAACTACAGGTTTCATAGATGCAACTGTATTTACAGTGGAAATTACACTAGAAGAAGCAATTGACCTAGTAGTAGGGCATTGTGTCACTAAAGGCAACATTCGACCAGTTGGTTTCCATTCCTTAACCTTCACTACTTTACGGTTATTCAATTTAGTTAAGGGGCACTGATCTCCTAAAGTGAGTTTCCTTCCAGTGGGTCTCCATTGATACCCTACATTTGCAAACGTTTTTCCTGTTGCCTTCCAAACTTTCTTACTTGTTTCAGTTTTCCTAACATTCTTAACATGGGGTTGTACAGGAGACATCAAAAATGACACAACACAATCATCATGATTAGCAGAAATTAAACATTCGTTACATGTTTTACAGTCAACATTAGAATTCGAATTAATTACAGTACTTTTGATACTAGAATCAACACGATTCATTCTACTCATTGCAAACTTATTGTTCCTAAGTTGGGCTTCTACTTTCTTCTCGTGACCACTCTTAGCTGGCTCAGTCTTATCTTTCCTTGCATTGCCTCTAGGCTTTGACCCGCTAGCTTTGGTGTCACATTTAACTCCTGTAGAAGTAATGATGGGAACATTAGTTTGTTTTACTGTCATTTGCTTTCCTGACTTTGATGTGCTGGGTTCTGATGTTCTCAGTGGTAGATCAAAGGTTACGTGCTTGTTTTTAGTCGTAGATGATGATGCAACAAATCTATCTCTTTTGTTATCAATCTTAGGGCTAGTGCCAATGACGTACTCTAAAAATTCCTGAGACCTTTTAGTGAGGAAGCAGGCATCCACAATTGCTTTATCAAGTGGTTTTTCTATCCTATCCTCCTCTACAATCTCACGAAGTATATCCAGGCTATCCTTAAGGTGATTGAGATAAATTTGATGGGCAGACCTATTGTTCCTAAGGGGAATTGGAATAGGCACAACATCAACATCATACTTTCTAAGAACAGAAACCTTTGGAGCAACATTATCACAAGTGCCAATTGGCATTTTCCCTTTCACCTGAGTCTTAAGATTCTCAATTTCATTTAACAGAGAAGTTATCTTTTCATTATGAATGTTTCGTGTGACTTTAATTGAGTCATATAACTCTTTGTAATGCTGTTTGATTTTTGAATTTTCAGCTCGAAAACACTCATTTTCACAGTGTAACTTATTGATAGTGTCCTGATAGTGAAAATTCTTAGAATCCAAAGACGATGGTTTATTGGTGCCAATTGCTTCACTCTTATTTGACTTTAATTGGGCAATTTGAGCCCTCAACTGTCGAATCGTGTTAGTGTGAGCTTGAATTTTTTCATCACGTTTACTCAATTCAAAATATGTATCAAATTCAGGAGCATCCAGAGATGTCTTGGCATTTGATATTTTACATTTTTCTTCGAAGTGTTGATATTTTAATTGTAAATTAAGATGATCAACTTCTAGTTTTGAAAAACGCTTGACCATGTTATCATGGTCATCATTTTGAATTTTCTCTTGCAGTTTCAAATTCTCTCCCTCAAGCTCAACAACACGATTCTGGGTAACATTCAATGCAATAGAATACTCATGAAATTGACAGGCAGTTAAAGCAGAATCAGTGGCAGTAAAAAATATATCATGTGCAATACATCTAGCAATCAAATTCTCATTGGTGATGAGAATGTTCTTTCTCTCGATCTCACGGCTCTTAAGTTCTATCGCATTTTGAGCTACCTCATTTTCCATATCTTTAAACACTACTTTCATTTCATTTACTTCAGTGTCAAGGGTGTTTTGCATTCCTTCAAACTGTTCCTTGAGTAATTTAAAGAATGGAATGACCTCAGTTAAGTAACACCTTTTCGTCTGTTCAAAACCCCTTTCCCCCTCAGTAATTCCGGTTGGTGTAATTCTCTTCTTACATGTTTTATCAAAGTCAGCAAATAGTTGACAAAGTACATATATGCTAATTAAGGTTCTACATTTAGTAGGAAGAGTCAAAGGAACCAAATGCCTAGGTGTATTGGGAGGATACACCGTCGCAGCTGCAATTTTCCTAAGGGATGGAGTTTTGGCTTCAAGCTCATCGGCCTTTCTCTTTTCCATATCTAAAGACCAAAATATTTGTTCAGGCGTTAACTTCTTTTGAGGTGCAAACACAGTCAATCGATTCTCCTCATAATAATCATGGGGTTTGACTATTATTTGATTGGCTATGCATTTGGGATCCTTCATTTTCTCATTCATTCTTTCTCTATTTCTCACATCTATCTCATTACTCTCTTCTAAAGATGAAACATCAGGTGGGGCATGACTAGGCATAATCATCACATTGGCATCATATAAGGCAGGTTGGGCTACTTTAGCTTTCCTAAGGAGAGCTAATTTAGGTTCACCTACATTACTTTCACTATGCTTATCACACAAATTTTTGTGGTTTTGAAGCATTTGAACCGTTTGTCTAGATTGGTCTTGCGTGTACAACTTATTTTCAAGCTTACTCTTTAAGGTTTTAAGTCTTGAGAAATCATTTAAGAGTTGTGTTTCTTTTTCCTTGAAATCTTGTTTTAGTGTATTTACGTGCTCTAGGGCCTCCTGTTTTTGTTTAACAGTCTGATCCAGCTGTTTTTGAAAAGAATTCAACTCTTGTTTTAATGTTTCCTCCCTTAAATTATGCTCAGTTATAAGTGTACGCATTTGACTATCCATTTTCTGCTCACGTTCAGTTAGTTCAAATTTAGCACGTTGTTCATAAATTGCCACCTGATTTTTATATATGTTTAGTCTAGTGGTCAAGGTGTCATCAGGGACAAACTCAGTGTTTTCATGCCACTCACAAACATTATCTACCACACAAGCATTATCTACAACACAAGCAATATTTTCAACAAAAGATGCACCACCTTGTACATCAGACACGTTGTTGTGATTCACATATTGTTCATATGGAATAATATTACTATTTCCCATGTCAACAGTATCTGAATCAACCCCATCTGTCTGTTGTACTTCGTTGGGAATCATTTGTTTATCAACCACGTTATATGTGTCATAAAGCTTTAGTACCTCAGAAATCACAGATGCATTGGAGGAACCAGCTTGTTGAGGTGATGAAACAACAGAGGACAAATTAGCCATGAAGATTGTTTGAGCTGTTGGTTCGTCATCCACATCAGAGTCAAAAGCATCACAATCATCAGCTTTGAATATGTTGGGATCATTAAGTGCAAGGTCCTGAACTGGCTGTTCGTCCACATCGGCATCAAAAGTATTTCCCCCATCGCCAGCTAGAAACAACATTTCTTCTTCGTCCAACACAACTCCATTCTCTTGAGCCTGCATCAACAACATCTTGTCCTTGAAGTAGTCTGAGTTCTGAGGACGTTTTGGTTGATTGCAGTTTCTCGCAATGTGTCCAAGTCCACCACAGTTATAACACTTGGGCTGTTTCCCCTGCCCCTGATTTGCATTCCCTACTGATGCGTCCACCGAGCTTTAAAAACTTGATGTACTTTTGCAACGGGTTTTAAATTTATAAAACAAGACTTACCGGTTAGCTAGGAACACATACGAGCAAGTATACTCGTCCGTTGTAGTAAAAGGATTAGTAAGTCAAGGTCGTCCCAAGAGACTTGGTTGTACTCAAATGTTGTTTGATTGTTTAAGCAAGAAACAAGTTGATGGTTATGATTGTCACGGGTCAAACCAACAAGAAAAGCAATTATAAAAGCATGATATAAGCACACAAACACTTGTTTAGGAATAATAAACAATCATGATGGAATGTTGAACATGTTTGGGTGAAACATAGAAGGCCATATCAATATTACAAGGATTTATAGTCAATGGGTAACATCAAGAAAATCCATGTTTCTACTAGTTTCACGGGTGAGTCCTTTCGGCCTACACATCATCCCATTACGCTAGCTCTTTGTTTTATCAAATGTATGAAAAATATGATTAGTAACATTAGTTCTTACGAGTTCTTTCGACCCAATCACGTGATTAAATATTTCCGAATTCATATAAAAACTTGAATACTCAATAGTTGTCAATTATTAAATACCAATCCATTTTGGCCTTCAACTTCTTGGAATCAAACAATATTAGAAATCTTTTCAACCTTTAAATCTAACAATGTTTAATCAACAAGTTTTAGAATACGAATAATATTTAAACAAACTAATGAGAACAATCACTTTCTCTAACCAACTATTAAGTCAATCATTCACACGAAAGTATATATAATTCCTCAAACAATCATAAAGAGATAATAGTAATCAAACAAGTAACACAACACACAAAGGAATTCTCACAATCAACATAAGCAAAGACATAATATGATTGAATTTAAATAGAAACAATACCAAACATTAGAGTCAAGGCATCGAGTGCTACAATTCCAACCATGTGATTACAACCAAAAGAAACTACCAAAATACAAATCATCCATCCCAAAACTTCCTTGAAATCGACCCATGTTGTGAGTATGTGACTTAGAGGCGTTTGGTAATAAGGATTGTTGGAGATGTATATGGGATTTATTCGGTGTGAACTATGATCAAACCTTATGGTGTAGGAATGATCAAGTTATATGTCATGCTAATGAAGTCCAAACCAACTCCCCAACACCTCTAGAAATGGTGGGGAGTGGTAGGAGAGAATCCTCCAAGTGGTTGAGAGAATTTGTTGTAGATGGTTAACTTTTTGATATTAGGAAAGATTTTAGGATTATATAAAACACTTAACCAAACACTCTTATTTGTAGTTGAAGAATCCTTGGCCACCAAGCATATTTCTTGTCCACAAAGTGTCATTAAGATGCAGGAAATTGAGTTAATGGAAGTAAATGGGCGTCCTTGGTGATAATGGCACTTAACTCTTCACTTTTAATTGCAACTCTTCATGTCAATTTTTCTGCATACCTCGGGTATGAAAATGTAAACCCTGGGTATGAGCTAAACCTCAGGTATGAATTCCATACCTCCGGTATGAGCTCCCCTGATGCAAACCTTGGGTTTAGAAACTTAAACCTTGGTGTAGGTTACGTAAATAATCTCAACAACACACTCGTTAATGACTTAATGACACACGAACTACTACTTATCTAGATATAAGCTACGTATGAAAAGTAATAAGCTAATACGATAAAGTAAATAAGAGAAAATAAGATGAGAAGAGAATGATGGAAGGCTTTTCACTTAATTCGATTCATACACAAGCAGAGCTTCCGCACTTACATAGAAAAACCAACAGTGAGAATGTATCCCTTGCCTTGTATTTATAGGCAATGGGAGGGGGAATCATTCTAAGAATATTCCCATGCATGTGATAAGAATAAACTTACTAATGTGACCGGTCCATGGACTACTAATGGACCGGTCCATAATTACAAACAATATAGTCCTTAAACATGCAACATTTAATTTAAATGAACAAGACTTGTAAATATTTAAAACGTGTTCCTAACAATCTCCCCCTAAGTCTTGATCATCAATGTTGCTTGACGTCTTCTTTGCTTCTTAGGCTTCCAACGTCTTAATAATCTTTGTTTCTTTGTTCTTGTATAATGATGATATGTTGTTGTCTCTGTCTGCCAATCTCCAACGTCTTCTCGTATTCTCCATCATGCTCATATGTCTTTGACTTGTTTTGAATCATATATTGAACTTTTGATGTTACTGAGTCTTTGTGAAAACATTACTTCAAGTTATGAACATGATGGAGTCTTGATGGTTGAACTCCAGCTCCTCAGCAGTAGCAGCAGCATCAGCAGCAGCATCAGCACGAACCAGCCGGTACTTACAGGCTCAGACTTGAGATCATCAACAGCATAGTGTGAAGACTTTCTCAAATCCTAACCCAGACCGTTCTGAACCGGATTCCCCCGAAAGGGATTACACGGACACACCGAAGTGCACCCACGATTCAGTGAGTCGCTGGAGATCACCCCACGACTGTAGACCGTTTGGAGCAAAACACTAAGCGTAACCCACAAGGAGTTACCGAAGTGACCTGATGACAGAGTTGTTTGATGTTGCTCTGGCAGGATTTCCATTCAATCATTGATAATCACAATTGTGACTTCTCTCATGAATGTTCTTGGCAGATTGCTAAGATCTGCGAAGGACACTTTCTTAATTTTACATCTGCTGCTCATGATGTAGAGCAACAGAGTAATACTAAGTGTACCTAAGAGATCTTTTATGAATCTCATGGCTCTAGACTCAATCAGTGCACATTTGTTTGGTCATCGGAGGCATGGAGCAGATTGCCTCCTTTTCAATATCAACACTCTCGTAATGAAAGGTCGATAGATGATGAAGGGTTCTCCGTGTGAATGAAACAAATGTCTTTTGAGAGACACTTGAGTGGCTTAGAAGGTTTATTAGTGCGTCACTGGGTCCATGACGTCTTTAGTCTTCAATACCGGTGATGCTCATCAACCAGTAGATTATGAATTGAACCCGGTGTCTGCCCTAAGGTTGAACAAATGGAGGGCTATTTCTTTTCACCCTTTTCTTTACTTTTCTTTTTAATTCTTCAACCCCTTCTTTCTCCGTTCATTCATTTTCTCCTTTTTATATCATACCTAGGACTTTCTAGTTCTAAACTATTGGTATTGTCCTTGGGTAGATCCCTCCGGCTCTGGTGGATCATAGGACGGTTTTCCCTAACCTTAGTCACCTTCTAACTCCATGACTATCCTAATGATGCCATAAACCAAACCATTGAAAATCTCTCAAAGTGTCGATCATTGTAAAGACATTTTGTTGACACCTTGAGAGTTTGATGATTTTCAGAAATACTCCCCCTTAACATGTGCGCATAAGTATTAAATTTTGAAATTTGCACATGCCGGAAAGAGTTGGCACTTTTTGAATTGATTGACTTTCAATGAACCTGATCGTTGCGAGACACGCTTACATCACCAGTTAGACTGGCTTGAAATTATTACCCGTCCAGATCAGATTCAAAGATTATCGCTCGAAATCGGTACATTCTACTCAGACACATCCTTTGCGAGACACGCTTACATCACCAGTTAAACTGGCTTGAAATTATTACCCGTCCGGGACATGTCCTTTCGACTACTGACTTTCCTATTCGTCAATTCGAGAGTCAATTCTGAGTTTGAGCACACGAGATTCCAGCAAATGAGACATCATATTTTAATCATCTGTTTCTTCTCCCCCTCAAAAATAGCATACTCATGATGTTTTTGGAAAACGTTTATGATTAAAATATGCTGTTTTTGAGTTTTAGGGAAGAAGTTTCAAGAACATTGATAATTCTTTTTGAACAAAGATTATATTTTCAAATACTCCCCCTTAACAAGGGAATATTTGTCCTTATGAGCAGAATGTTTGGAAAAACTTTAGAAAACATTCTGGTTTTAATTCTGCTCATAAGTAAGAAGCTTTCGCTCCTTTTTCAGGATTGAGGCACTGAAGCGTACCTCAGGGTCCTTTCTTTGGGGTCCGGGTTGTACACTGTTATGTGTGCACAAGCCGTAGTCATAATTATCAGTCATATATAAGTAAGAAATTTGAATGAATAATGAATATTGAAATCAAATTCTTACAATTAACCGCCTTTGCCAAAAGTGGAGAATTGTGGATCAGTTCTCTGGAATAATCTGATGGCAAATGGAGGACGACCACCAACATATGTTTCCAATCTCCTCATCTGATCCCTTCGGTAGAGTCTTTCTTCGATCGACCAGATAAAATTCTTGACTTGCCGAAGCTGCTGATGATTCCATTTCTTGTTCTTCTTCAATATTTGATCCTGAACCCTTGTGACTAACCCATCTCGAACATTCTTCAGAGTGTCATCACAAAACTTGTGAATCTCTTTTTGAGGCATGAAATGGTTAGTGTTTGTAGCACTTCTGTAGACGAATCCGAAGACAGGGTCATTTTTGAGTAAATACTGAGGCTCCTTGTTGTCAGTAAGAGTAAACATTGGTTCCTCAAGATTCAGCTTCATCTGATAGATTTCAACTCCAAGCTGAAGATCCTCTACACGTTCTTTGATAACCGTTCTTCTGATGAAGTGACAAATAGCCGTGCTAAATGCATACAGAAGAGTAGGATTGAGATGATTCAGCTTCCCTTGTACTTTCATCAAATACAAATCTTCAATGTCATTGAGATTGAGTTCCGGAAAATCTGCTTCATTGAACGTGTAAATAAGATTATCTTGTCTGCGAACAGAGATCTCAGAAATGAATGTGTAGCCAAGCTTTTGTGAACCCTTAGCATCAAGCACTGCCTTGATACGAAGATCACTGAACACCTTTTCACGAGATGCCATGAGACCAAGCTTGTACTTGTACCACGATTTACGTTTGTCAAACCAGTGGTGAATTCCAAGTTCAGCGTCACGATCATATTTTGCAATTTTGTTGATGAAGAGTTTACGGTGTCTAGCTTCTTCTTCAATGGCAGGATTTGTGTAGTTCGCAGCAGGAGTGAAGGTGATTGAGGTAGCATATTTTACTTTACTGGAAGCCCCATGTACAAGAAGTTCCAGATCTTGATTGAAGAAGAATGCAAATGGAATTTCTGACATTCCATGGTATGGTCGTATCACAGGAAGTGGTTTTGTCCAGTCAGTGATGTATGGACGTTTCTTACTGTTAAGACCACCTTCCCTGAATACATCTGGATTTGTCCAATCGAAGTCTTTGGATAATGCCCTAGCAATGTTCTCCAAATGATATTCCAACTCAGCAGCACTTGCAGATTTATCCTTTAAAAGAGTGAAGGCATCATTTTTGACTCTACGAAGCTCTCTTTTTGTCATCTTTTTAATGTTGAACGCATGTTTGATTTTCTGAGTGTATTCAAACGTGCTATCTTCTATCTTTGAAGCTTCGTCGTCATTGATTTGAGCCTTTGCAAGATTGTCGAACCAGTCGTTTCCTTGTAAGTCTTCATCAGTATCTAACCATGTAATCACAGCTGGTTCTCCAGAAGATTTCTTACTGCTGGAAGGTTTAGCTTTTGCTGGTTTTGGAGGTGATTGAGGTGGATCATCTTGAGGTTGAAACTCAACATCTTCATTAATGAAATGTTCAAAGTGATGCTCAGTTTCCTTTGGACCAGATTCTTGATGATTTGGAGATGGTGAAGATGTTTTCTGTTCTGTTGGCTCCTGAATGTGAATACCTGATCCACTCCCATTCTTTTGTTTCTTCTGTGTGGGATTTGGGTCTTGATCCTCATTGTCGTCATCACGAATCCTTTTACCCTTATCAGCAGCAACCTTGCAAGAAACCTTCTCAATGTGTGCTACAATAGACTTTATGAGACTGATATCTTCAGGAGAAGGCGATGTCATATCTTGGAGTCTGTTGAGAAGTTCAAGTTTGAGTTCTTCAGTGGTGAAGTCTTTGATTTGCTTGAAGCCAGAATTTAAGATGATTGCTTCTTTGACCTTGACATCAAGTTGAGTATTGACATTCTCGTTGAAATTCTTCTGAAGATCAGCAGTGAAGCGTTTGACATAATGTCTTGTTTTACTTTTGATATGATCTTCAATATCAAAATTAAGAAACTCATCCATATTCTGCTTTGTTTCCTGCATCTTCTTGACTTGTTCTGACAGATCCTTGATAAGGTTCTTCATTTCTGACATTTGATCTTGCAACTTGCTCTCTTTTCTTGCTTGAGCAAGTTTGGCTGCTTTCTTAATTTGTCTGGATAAAGGTGAGAGAACTTCAACTCTTGTGACTTTGGCGATTTTTCTTACATGTTTTCCTTTCATGACTTTTCTGATTCTTTCTGCCAATGTTGCTTTGCCTTTGTGTGATGATGATGACCTTGATGGTGATGGAGTGAGTGAAGGTATAGATGATGAAGAATTTGGAGGAGTAGGATCCCTGTGAGATGAGGGTGAAGGTTTTGGAGTATTTCTTGGTGATGCTGGAGGAGTTGGATGCTTGGGAGGTGAATTAGGAGGTGTGATAGGTTTGGGAGAAGGAATGGGAGGAGTCTGATCTCGTGGTTGTTGTTGAGGAGACTTATTCATATTCATAGAATCATGAAGTGGAGAGATAATGTAGTTGTCAGCTTCTTCATCCTCCTTTTGTTTCCTTTCCTCTTCTTATTTCCTTTTCCTTTCTGTTTCAGCAAGTTCTTCCTCCAGCTCATTAGCAGCTTCAGTAGTCTTGAATCCAGTAATTTCCTTTTCTTCCTCAGAATCTCCCCATTCCCCAGTGTTATCTTGGTGATGTTCTTCCTCTTGAAGTGGGATGTCATCAAACATTGAATCTGAAATTTCATTTTCTGTGAAGACTATCTTTTCTGATTCAGATTGTGGTTGATTTTCCAAGTCAGGTTGATTAACCGAGCTTGATGGAGGAGGAGGAACCGTAGATGTAGCCATATCGGGTTGATTAACCGTATCTGGCTGAGCTGTGGAAGTTTTAGAGTTACCGGGTTGATTAACCGGATTAGGAGATGAAACTGGTGCTGGAGAGACTCCTGATCCTCTTGCTCCCTTAGCAATCTCTTCCTTCTTCTTTTCTTCCAATTCCCTCATTACTCTCTTTTGTAGATCTGCTCTTCTTTCTTCATCAATTTTCTTTTGTTTAATACTTGCCTTAGCAGCATTCTCCATGTCAAGCTGTGTTTGAAATTCAGCTTCTTGCTCATTAAGTATTTCCAATTCTGGTTCAGTGTCTTCAGAGGATTCAGAAGATTCACCACGAATGCCAATGTCTTCAACTTTTGGTTTCGGAGCAGTCTTGATAACTCTCCTCTTGCTTGGGGGTTGTTTCTTTGGAGCACTTGATGCACTTCCAGTTTTACTTGCTCTACTACTTTTGGAACGAGTCTTGGATGAACCTGTTCTCTCAGTCATTTTAGTGATGCCGACAAGCTTCTTTTCATAAGCTTGAATGTAATCTTCGTAAGCAGGAGTTTCCTTGACCTCATCAGTAACTAGAACATCAAACAGCTTAAGACCTTGTTTGTGAGTGCTATCCTTTGGAAAGTAAACTGATTTGAAATCCGTGTCCATCTTGATCACATGTCTTTCTCTGTCCTCGGGTCGATTAGAAATATCGTGATGTTTATCAAGAAGAAGACTGATCAGCAACTTAGTGTAACGAACAAATGGGATTTTAGTCAATGGTTTTCTGTGTTGACCATGCATTTGATACATAAGATCTTCCCAGATAATAGCAGCAAAATCAAGGTTGTGTTTGGTAACAAATCCCCAGAAGAGTTGAGCATGAGAAAGTCTTGGATGTTCGTGTCCACTATCTCTACCAGACACTGATCGAATCAGAATGTAGTACATAGCTCTCCATGGTTGAGGAATGGACTTGGCATTGATATTTGAGAGGATGTTGAGTGGAAGATCTGGATCTACATCATATCCAATGCCAATGAGAAAGTTGAGAATGTCTTGTTCAGTGGGTGAAGGCCAGTATTGTCGTGAGATATCCGGTGGATTCGGTAGAGATAAAGCTTCACGTAGATCTGCTGGTGTGACTTTGACTTGTTTTCTGTCAAGAGTGCATGTGAAGAATTTGTTATTGTCATCAGGTTTGACAGTGCTCCACATCTGATGGATGTATATCTCAGGAATACTATCTGAATTTTCCAATATACTCCGGCATTCATGTCTTTTGAGGATTTCGATGACAATGCGACAACTTGGTTCAGCACACTTGATGTTGTCGAAGACCACTCTTGAATTGTTCTTGCCATACTTAGCCGTGAATCCTTGTGGGAATAACTCAGCTTTGGTGATGGGTGGAAGTGGTTGTTGTTGTTGTGAAGACATTGTGGATGATCTGAAACAGCATTATGACACCAATTTGCAGGATATATGTGTGTTAGCATTAGTTGAAATTGAGTGTTTGCACATAACATCCTTTATTAACATGACTGAGCAATCGTTAATCTGTAAATTGATCATTTTAATTTTGCATAAGATAATCTTCTCTCAAATTTGACAAGACTTAAGGAAATTGAAATTTCTATGGAAATTAGTAATTTCTAAGGCAGATAGTCAAAAACGAGAGATTTTGACAAATGCGAGAAAAATTACCAATTGCAAAAGAAAATACCAATTGCGAGAAAACTTGTCAAATGCGAGAGAATGTGCAATTGCGAGAAAAATTGTCAAATGCGAGAGATTTTCCAATTGCGAGAAAAATTTCCAATTGCGAGAAAAATTTCAATTGCGAGAAAAATTTCCAATTGCGAGAAAATTTCCAATTGCGAGAAAAATTTTAATTGCGAGAAAAATTCCAATTGCGAGAAAAAGATTTTCAATTGCGAGAGCATTTACCATTTGCGATAGCAACCACCAATTGCGAGAGCAATGGCAATGGCGAAAGCAAATGACAATTGCGAGAGCAATTGTAAATTCGAGAATATCTTATACAAGAAATTCCGAAACCCTTTTGTCGATGATTTTTTACCAAGATTTTGTATTTCACAGATTAATGATTTCACTCTAATTGCAATAGGTTCACAAAGCTATTTTACGCATTTTGTCCAAGTTATAACAACATTTAACCACAAAATCTCTAGAATCAAAACTGCTTGTGCATCGTGTTCTTGATAAACCCTAAATCTCAATTAATGACTAACTGATGTTTCTGGGCTTAATCTGAGGCAACAAATATTCAATTCTAATCATAACAACCACATAACAACTCTTAAATTACACCAAAACATTTACATCCGATTTTCCCCAAATTATGAACATAAACCCTAAAATTACGAATAATCATTCAGATGAATTTCTGGAACAATTAGACACGCATTTATGTTACACAATCAAGTTCTAGTGAACTTGTAATCTTAACTATACTTGATGATCATTTACATTCATGAGAAATGGAACTCTTTAATATTGCTAAGTTTAGTGTTAGATCACTATTAATATGTTGAGAAATTGGTGGATGAACTAGGATTAGTTTTGGAGTTGTTGTTAAGTGGTTTTGATAACTAGAAAGTAATCTGTCCCATTCGACCTTTCACAGAAAACTCAGTAGCTTGGTGACAAGTTTAGGCTAGAAATATAGAAAATAGACTCAATAACGAAAACGTAGCCGCTTGAATGAGTTAAAACCGGCTTATAACGAAGAAGATACGTTAGTTTTAAGTTATGCGACGGAAATGAATTTTCTGAAAATTTTAGATGCTGTTGGGAATTTTTGAGTGGTAAAAACTGATGTTAAAAGTTAACTTGACTAGCCGAGACACTAAAAACATGTTAGTATACTTAAACACGAACCCGGGGATATATAAAACTTAAGAAACGGAGCTACGACGAGAAAGTTATGGCCTAAAGAAGTTACAATGACATATAACTTTTGACAGCGTATTATTTTGGCTATTAGAAAGCTGTTAGAAATATATAATGTGGATTTTGGACACTTTAGAGTGTATTTTGGCTAAAACGACGTAAACGAAAATGGTAGAACATTATGTATACTTGTTAGGCGCGTTAGAGGTTTTCAAAATACTTATTAACAAGATGACTATAGATTAATCACGAGATTAACTAGTACATTTTCTAAAAAGGGATATTTTGCTAAATAAAAGAACACATTGACGCAACTATATTTTTGTCGTTAAGTAATGCAACAAACATGTACAAGTGATAAAGTAGCGTATGAACTTGCGTGCATGACCTTTTTTTTTAGCCTAAGACATATGAATTATTTAGGTCGCGGTTAGAGTTATCGGACCATTGTTCACCATTTACCAATTTACCAACCGATATTTGCTTTATTGAGGTGAGTTTCATAGCCCCGATTTTTATATTATTTAAACATGATCTCTAAACCCTCAGGGTGGGAATACATTGCTTATTTTTCGGACACAAGTATTAAAACCATTACTTTGCCTAAGTTACCGCATTGCCATTAAAGTCCCCTTGAATCATGAACCGTTAATTACTTGCGAGTGAGCGCGGATGTTATGAATAGATCTATTTGGGTTGACACCCCCATCCGAGTTGGTCGCGCCAACCTGTCAAACGGACGCATATCATTCGGATTATTTTCGAGTGTCTGGCAAACACTTATTTGGGGCATTTATTATTATGCTTGATTGCATACCAATTCGTCGAGCTTCGGGGTCATGAGCTTAGAGCACTGTATATTATTTTTGGCCATGACGTTATAATTATTGTGAATGTCATGCTATAGAAATCTTGTGGTCCACACTTTACTTATTTACTTAAACCTATGAACTCACCAACAATTATGTTGACCTTTTTAGCGTGTATTCTCAGGTAACTAGACGATAATAATCACTTATTTATGGAGCATACTAGAGTCACATTTTGGGAAGCACATCATGATGAAGATTTTCTTGCATTATTTAGCGTTTGGTTATGTATTAAAATCTTACATTTTATGGTGAACTCTGATATTAATGTTTTGTAAAACGTTTATGGTTGAATCAAACGCTTGTTTTAAAATGACTCACTTAGAGGTCGTTCTTTATTACCTTGTACTTTGTTATCCATGTACGTTACGCCCCCGGAATTTCATTCCGCTGCAAATCCAGATTTTGGGGGTGTGACAGATTGGTACCAGAGCCAAGGTTATAGAGAATTAGGATGCATCATTGACCCTAGACTATAACCACTAGGTCACGACACTTCACAACATCATGATGTGCATACGATTACGATACATGTTTTTATTTACTTACTTTATATGAGTTACTTATACTTATATATATTTATATTGACCTGGTTTAATGCGACATGCCTTCACCCAACCACCCTATCATCATTTCATCGGACTCGGATATCGAGGACGCTCAGACCATATCTACACCACCTGTACCATCACCACCAGTTTCACCCTCCGGTACGCCGTCGTGCAGACGTGCGAGATTCTATCCTAACAGGTTCACCTTCCTATATATATTCTGTTTTCACGCAAATTGTTACACCCTGCGCCCGCTTTGACTAAAAATTAAAACTTTATACGCGGAAACGCTTGACTTTACGGATATGTTGTCACTCTTTTGACCATTTCTAAAAATCCATACACATTCAGACCTTGAAACTATTTTGAAATGAAATTAGACTCAAATACCTTCAAAACAACGAGTGGCACGACCCGTAACAACTTACGGTTTAAAAGATATGATTTTTTGAAAATCGCCAAAAACTGAAAACACTGCCCAGCCGCCGGTTGGGATTCCCAACCGCCGGCTGGGGCCCAAAAATCTGGTCTGAACCCCCGGTTGAGATCCCAACCGCGGCGGTTCAGACCTGTTGATCGCCCGGATCAGTTTTCAAGTCCCGCGCTTGAAAACCCGACCTCCCGAACTCGTTATTTCACCAAACCTTCCAGATTTACTTAGTATATCATTGAGCTCATTTTCATACAAAAATATTTACCGTTTGACTCCTGTTGGGCTATAAAAGTCAAAGTACTGCTATTGAAAGTACTGCTGCTC
>CP139507.1:145992071-146010215 GCA_021014915.2 Artemisia tridentata subsp. tridentata | reverse complement strand
CCTAAGATCAGTTTCTATACCGATTACTTTAGATTTATCTAAGGTAGTTAATAAGATCGTAAAGCTCAACTGGGATCAACAAGCAACAGTAATCCAGCCATCAGGTAAACAAAAAAAAACAAAATGGAAAAAGTAAATGACCAAGAATAAGAATAGCTAAACTCTTTAAATAACCAAAACTGAAATGAAGAAGTGGTTGAAAATGAGCATGGTCTGTCCAAGACAAAAAATAAGAACAGGTTTACCAAGGAAATAGTGACACATTACTGTAGGACAAGAAAACTCACTTGCATTACTCGAAAACCTAAACTAGCAGAGGCTCTGTTAACCGAAAGCACCTATGTTAAGTGATGAGTGTATAAATACTCATCATTTTATACCCATAATAGACACTAATATGACCAAAAACACCCATATTATATTGCAGATATCATTGGTTTGTGTTTTATGTGTTTCAGGTACTGAAGGATTGAAAACGGAACAAAAACGAATATTTTTGGATCGACTCGACAACAATTGATCAAGTGAAGACAAAAGTCAAAGACAAAGTCAAGTCAACCCCAAAAAAATACCAAAATGACACAAATGGTCCCTGGAAATAATTTTCTGAATTGGCATGATTAGTCCTTGGATTTTCAGAATTGTACAACATTGGTCCTCAAAGTTTAACTAAAATCCAAATCTAATCCTAAACTACCTTAACCCATTTCTAACTAAATCCAACCCAATCCCTAAACTAAACCCAGCCCACTCACTAAATTTCCCAAGCCCAAACAATAACCCAAAACCCGACCCACCTTATTTCTTTTGAGATAACCCAAAAGGTTTGACTTCGGTCAAACCTTTCTTCTAAAACCAGTACCCGCCCAAAACCATACCACCTCAACCCACCGCCTTATCCCTGACAAACCCACCCCCCTCCTCCTATCCCACTCCACCTAACAAGCCAAAAGCATTTAATGCTTCTTCCCCAACACAAGTTACCAGACCAAGTGGTATTTTTCCACTATCACATTTTTGGCGCCAAAAGTGGTTTTCAAGGGCTGAGATTGATTCAAGCTTATCCAATGGTGCAGAAATGATCAGAGAAAAAGATGAGACACATCCCACTTTGTTGTAGTATAAATAAGAGCCAATGTAGCCTATTAAAAGTAGTAATTAATTTAGCAGTAATCGTATTTCATATTCAGTCATTGTAATTTTGTAATTTCAAGCTTCCAGTTGTTAATTCAAGTTAAATTCAGTCATATTATTCTAATTTCAAGTAATCTTATATTCATTATCAGTTATGCTAGATTTCAAGTTGTCTGTTAATTCAAGTTAAGCTCTAGACCTATTAAGAAACAATCATAAACACTCCTTACCCTTGCTATAAGCTTATACAAGCTTATAATAGCTTTTTGTAAGCTTATATTAGTCACCAGCTGTTCTAAATTCAAAAGATGAAGAAAGTCAATGAAAGTCAAAGAAGGATCAAATAAGCAGTTCTGGTGAAATAAGCCATTAAGAAAAGCTGAATTGGGTTTTCTAGCTTGTCATTGACAAGCTAGTTGTGTTCTGTTCATAGTTCCACTGTTTCATAGCCAGTTCAGTTGTAAGCATTTTCTAAATATTTTGCATTATTTTCTAAGTTACTGCTCCATAGCTTATTTTATTGCTTATTGTCATTTTCTCAGTTTATATGTTCTGCTTGAAGTAAATGTAGCCTAGTTTGATAATTAGTATAGCCTCAGTCTAATTTTCCCTTAATAACTCTACATCAGTCAACTAAGTCAAATTAAGCTCTTAGCTTATTTAGTGCTTATCTTTATTTGAAATCTGCTTATTTCATCTTAGTTAAGTTAGTTATTCACTAAATAGACAGAATCATAAGCTATTTTGGTAATCCCTAGTGTTAATCCTAAAATAAGTGACATAAAGTAGTGTTTGGCTTTAAAAGTCAAACGGGTAAATTTGTATCTCTACTGTTCATTGACACTCATCTTAAGTTTGATCTTGTATAACTCAGCATTTAGGAGTTGTGAGTGTAAGCTTGTTACATATTTTCAAAGATTTGAAGGACTTAAGTCTGCTAGTGCAGTCCTAAAGCCTAAATTGGTCAAATAAGCCATTTATAGTAATAAGCAGTTTAGAACTTTTCTTTTTGCATTTCTATGGTCCTTTGAGTCATTTAAGTAGTTACACAAGAGTTGGTTGAGTATCAATTGGTTTGTGCACATCAAGTACGGCGGGCCCGAGTAGGAAAAAATGAACTAAGAAGTAGGGCATAGAACAATGGATCAATTCATTCAACAAGATCCGTTCGGATCAGACCAGGATGAATGGGATTGGTTTGACCTCTCGCTCGGAATTAACCCGCCGCCGACAGATGTCCCATGCCACGTTTCGTGAACAGCTATGCCCGAGAATTAATGAATTGTGATATACACATACCCTGATCACAGAACCAAAAATGCAACCTGCACAATTTTTCTAGATCCATTAAAGTGCTTATTTGTGTTATTTTAAGCTTAAATTTTGGATTTCTCTGTAGTCTATTAGGTGATTTTTGCTTATTTCCATTCCCAGACCCTTTTCTAGCTTATTTGAGCTTTGAAATAAGCTCAAAAGTCTCTTATCCACACAAGCATACACTGAGCAATCAGTGTACACTTGTGTTGAATAACCACTTTCTCAGCTTATTTTTAAGCAACAAGATAAGCTTATCTTGGTCTGATTATTGGTTTTATGTGATCCTCAGTAGGTGAACTTTAAGTGTGTTCAGTCTTTGTGACCATTAGCAATCATCTAAGTGCTTAAAATTAAGCTTGAACTTGCCTTGAATTATCAAAGTTGCCCTGTGCAATCAGCAGACTTGTGCTTATTTGAGTTTTGATCAGTGCTTATTTCTGAGTTCTAGTGCTTACCAAGTGTTCCTATTAGATAATTGTTGGTTGTTTAGCTTGTTGCAACTTTACCTTAGCTTATTTCATAGCTTATCAGTCCTTTTGATCAAAACCTTGGGCTTAATCCATTTTTACCCACTGATCAGCAAAACTTTAGCTCATTCTGAGCTTATTTGTGATTTTCATAAAAAGTGTTAGTTGTGAAATTTGCTTATCTCATTGTGCATAATCTGTTTCAACAATAAAATTCCAAAAATAAAATAAAAAGCAAAAAGGTCAGGAGTGGGATTCGAACCCCAGTCACTGGACTCACCACACACACACCTTACCATTTTGCCCTTGGGACTTCTCTGGTGATAGCTTGCATCCATTAATTCTTATACCACTTTTCCTTTTTAAAGCTTATTTCCACAGTTTGCTTATTAACTGCTTATTCAGAAAAGCAGTTAGCCTACTTTTATTTTTCATAGGTTCTAATTATCATTAAGTAATTTTCTGGAATTTTTTATAATTTTCCAAGTTCATTTAGTATTTTTAATTAATTTTTCTTTTACGTTTAGTTTTTAAATCATAATAAAGAATATAAAACTCAGAAAAATATAAATCTTTTTTTTTAAATTTTCTTTTGTCATTTATAACTTAGGAAAAATAATTTGGTACTTGTAAGATTAAATTTTATAGATTTCACTTTTTAATCTCGTTTTTAGAATTCCCGTTCCGCGTTTTTAATATAATCTGTTTTAATCTTAATTTTATTTTGAGAATTTGTTTCTCATTATTTAATTAGAATTAAAATAAAATACAAAATTCCATATCCCAATCATCAGTCACTCTAATTCCAAACCTTAAACGATATCGCCCATTCACACCTCGTTGGGACACGACCCGGGTAATCACTTACCTGGTATCACACATATCACAAACGTGAGTTTTTGCATGTTAGCCTTTTTCCTAAAGGGTTGGTTTGTCTTTATTCACACGTATCCGTCTGATATTATTTATATATACACTTTAGCACGGATCATTAAGACCATTGACCACATACTTTATTATAGTAAAATTACTAAAACCTTTTACAGCCTAATAATTAACCATATGCTATTCCTTTAACAAAATTTATGACAATAATAAACCTGACCAACAATGAAATATCAAGTGTCCAAAACAAATTGATGTCGCCACGTAATACGTCCAAAGGATATGACAACACATACTAACCGGACGGGGTCTACCCCAAACCCTCCTATATAGCTTGTCCTTTTTGCACAACTCCCAAATAAAAATGTACAGCACTTCTTGTTTAGTTGTCTTTATATGTGGTACTTTTATACAAAAGCAGTTACATCATTGACTAACTTCTTCTCTCCTATCCATATCCATTGTCACAGACAAGAAATATACCATTGTATTGCTTCAATGCATAACGTACAACCATTTCATACATATCCAAAAAATCACATTTTTAACCAAGGCATGAAATTGTACAATACTCCAACACCTTCAAACCACCACATAAACCATCACGTTTACCACAGTCAACGAGAACCAAAAAACAACGAGAACCAAGAAACAACGAGAACCACAGTCAACGAGAACCAAGAAACTCATCAAAAAAACATATATGTTGGTGAGATTTATCACCATCACGAGAACCATCATCATCACCATGAGTGGTTTCTTTTTCAAAACGAGAACCATCATCATCACAAGATTTATCTCCATCATGAAAAAAACATATATGTTGGTGAGATCTAAAACGTGTTATCAAATATCTAAAACCATGAGTTTTTCAAAGATCTAAAAACATAACAGATCTAAAAACATCACAGATTGAAAACAATAAGATCACCAACAACCCTTTTTATAATAAAAATACAAAGCAAACCACCTTTTTTATCATAAAAAAAAAATTAGATCACCAACAGATGGTTTTTATCACAAGATGGGAGAGAAAGTGTTAGAGAGAGGTGAGAGTGAGAGAGATAGTGATGAGAATGGCAAAGATAGTGGGGTGGTATACGGTTTTTTACAAAAAGGACAAAAAAATAAAATAAAATAAAAAGAGCAAGTACCTCCCTACTAGTAGGGAGGGTTAGTATATAAGAAGTAGGGAGGGTCAGTATATCACAAGCCTTTGTACAAAGTATAGACAACTATTCTAACAAAAATAAAACCCAGAACCAACACTGACAACATGACAGTCAACTCATTTAACCATCACATAATATAACACATACATTTGAAATAAATGCATTCTTGCTAGACTATCATACAACTTCTACATATACAAACGGGTCATACTAACCGGACCCTCCCTGCACATGGGCCCCCACCTATTTTTAAAGAATGTACAAGCCGACAAAGTAGGCAGTACAAGCGGCGGCAGCGGTAAGTCAACACACCCTCCCTATATGGGAGGGTCAGTATATCACAGCCTATACAAACTTATGAGTGATGTTGCTACATGACAACAGATACACAAAAGGTTTAGACAAAATATGAACAACTATTTTAAGAAAACCAGAACCCAAAACCAACATCCACAACATCAAAGTCAACTAATTCAACCATCACATAAGATGACACAGACATTTGAAGTAACTGCATTCTTCCTAACACTATCATACACCTTCTACTTACACAAACTTATAAGTGGTGTTGCCACCTACCAGGTACAATATGTTAACATTCAGGAGCAAACACATTATTCCACGCACATATGTTCCAAACCATACATCCATAAGTTACCACAGACTGCAATGTACATTTCATAAAACAGAAGATCCATAAGTTACCACAATAGCTTAAACACGTGACGAGCACGAATTACCACAAACTTTTTATTCCAAAACCACACATGCACTAACAAGGTGAAACAGAACATCGTGGATAAGGATTACAAAGACAAACATAAAACGAGATGACAGACAATAGCATAAGACAACAAACATGATACGACCTAAAAACCCCAAAGACGATAACGATACACAGCCGTATCCACCTTCATGTTTGCTACTCCAATAGTAATCAGCCCTGAGGATACCTACTGACGTACCGGCGTCTATTGACGACAGCACCATGTCCTTGCCGAAGCATCGCTCGCAGTGTCTCAACCTTCTCCCGTTCATATGTCTGAATCTCTCTCAGATAAGTTATAACATCCGCAGCAGGAGCCCGGTTTGCAAAATAGTGAAGATCGCGGATAACATCGTCTCTGTAACGTAGCCGTTCACTTATCTGCATACATTTGCCACGCAGAAATGACTCCCACTCCCTTTCCTCACTCTGAAAGCACAAACGCATCATATCTTTCAGGGAGGTTGAGTCTGCACCGAATGACAGCTCCGAAAGAGTTGGAAAACTGTCCATTGGATAGATAAAAAATTATTTGACTGGATCGGCTTAAATAGGCAAACCTTTGAGCTCCATGAAAAAACTTGACCGTAAATAACAATATAATAAAATCACAATAAAAGGCATCCAAGACTATCAAACAATGACTCAATAAAGAAAGTGTCAGCATCGCTGAAAAGGAAAAAAAAGAAAACAGTGCATGAAAAATGTAGGCATCTGAATAGGGCTGAGTTAGTCAGACACCCCCTGTAGGGGGTGTGTTGACTATGTTGTGCTGCCACCGCTTGTACTGTATGCTTTGTCGGGTTGTACATTCCTCTAAAAGTAGGTGGGGCCATAGGTAGGGGGTGTTTGGTTAACATGGCCCATCTGAATAATCTAAGTAGCAAGAATGATGACATGTATATGAAAAAAGCAATTAATAGCCCTTTAGATCACTGTTACTAAAACAACCTTGATGCACCATTAAATAAACAATGACCATGACTACAATGACCATGACTGGAAACACTAACAATGAAAAAAAAATTGATGATACAGAACAGGTTGTAGCTACAGGCTAACAATGACTCAGCCACTAAGATTGCTTTTATCTAACATAGCTGAAATAATGACAACGGCTAAAAAAATTCAGCGTAAAGACCTACTTTCAGAATACTAACTTTTTAATTCATTATCCACCTATTTGCGACTAAAAATTAAGATACCAACAATAGGTGAATAGAACACCACAAAGATAATCACAACAAGTAAAAATTGCACCCAAAAATTGAACGAACAAGACTCTCTCCACAAACATAAATTAACGCGTAGAC
This sequence comes from Artemisia tridentata subsp. tridentata, assembly GCA_021014915.2. Classification (NCBI taxonomy): domain Eukaryota; kingdom Viridiplantae; phylum Streptophyta; class Magnoliopsida; order Asterales; family Asteraceae; genus Artemisia; species Artemisia tridentata. Next base: position 146,003,161 of record CP139507.1, on the reverse strand, counting down.
AGTCAATTCAACAACACACCTTATACAACATAAACACTACAAACCAACTACTTCAATTGAAAATACAACAGCATTGCCATATCGATACCAAAAGCAACAGATAATTAAAACAATAACAAAAGGAAGAACTACTTATATTTAAAACTTCCCATTATCAGTGAACAACGACATGGTACACAAATTAACAAGTTCGAAGGGCGGTTTTATGTTGGGTATAAAAACAACATAAGTAAAAAAACAGAAATAGGAAAAAACGGGTGAAGTATAGTATGACAACAGTCAAAAGACACCCCCCCCCCCCAAACATGATCGATGTTACATAACTAACCCGAACGTTTAACATTTAAATGAAAAAAATTCTTGGCATTAAAAAAAATAAAAAAGAAAAAAAAAAGGCATGTAAGATTTTTCAAAAAATAGTTAAATATAAATTCACTTACAGTTACATTTGCGTTAATAGTGTATTTATTCATTTAATGGTTTTCGGTAAGGTAAAGTATAACAAAATGATACATACAAATCCGTAAACATGATTGCCATTTTCTTTTACTATACAATTTGTTTACTATAACGCTAGGCTTCCTACAAGAATACCATTTGCCAGCACCGAGTTTACACACGCATTTAAAAATCCACCAAACAACGGGTTCCTACTATTCGTTTTAATAAAAACTGGAACAACTGTATTCTGAGATAATGAGAGTATGTATTAATAGTAAAAAGAAACTTACCACTCTTTTATGAAAGTAGTCTAAACCGCGTTGCAAACCGAAAACCACACCACGGGTAGCAGTGATATGCCAGAGGTGGATGATGACAGATTATCAACATAATACTTGCTGTATTTTCACAAGTTTGTCTCTTGAATGATAATAGGCTGACTCCCGCAACCAGCAACCAGCAAGTATCATGCCTTTTTAAATTTAACATGATGTACAGTCGACGCGTTTTGTTACTTACTACCTTCTCTTACTTACTTCATGTATTTATTCATATTACCATTCACAATTCCTTGGTTACTCTACAGGAACATGTCGCATGATACTGCATTAGCGGTCGCAGCCAAGTCTGCAGGAAAAAGACCTGTTGCGGATCTTCAAACCGTTGCCGTTGCTAATCTGAAGCCATCAGACATAGGAAAAGGCATCCGCGTTAGAGTCTATCGTAAATGGACACTTACATCGTTTAAGGGAGCGAGGCAGCCAATTCTCAGTTTCATATTACTTGACCAACAGGTAGCGTGAGTCTGCACAACGCGTTCGAGTGTGCACCAGACTAACGAGGGATACATTTTCTGTTTGTTTATCGTGTTATAGGGAGGAGCAATACAGGCTAACGTGGAAGGTCGGGAACGAAACCGGTTCGACAACATTCTTGAAATAAATGGCACATATACAATTACCGGGTTTGGACTGTTGGATACAAAAAAATGGATGCAAACATTGCCCAATCACTTGACGTTGATATTAGGAAGGCTTACAGATGTTCAACCGTTTACAGGAAATGGCTTTCCACTGCACCACTTTAACTTTGCATCATACAATGAGTTATCTTTGTGTTCCGACAACAACGCCGTCATATTAACAGGTACATACAACCATTGTTATCAATCTACCAAAAATATTCATTCTAATTATACGTTGTTCAACTGCAGATTACATCGGTTGCGTCCTCTATGTGGGTGATGTGCGTGAATCGAGTGGCACAAACCAAAAGCAAGTTGTCTGGAGAGATATCGTGCTACAGAACTTAGAGTAAGTTCCGCCTAACCCTTTCGGATAACAACCATTTTCAATGGCAATTAACTCGTACCTTTATTCGTATACAGAGGAGACACTGTCAGGTTCACTCTCTGGAACAAAAAAGCGAGAGCCTTCGACACCGATGCCTATGAAAAGGAACCGAAACCAACCGTGATGGCGGTCAGTTCCTGTTGGGTTAAAAGATACGGAGGTAACATCATTGCTATATACCGACATCTAAAAGAAGTTAACAAAGTTGTTTCTAACAAAGGGCTGAACAAATATAGGATTACAACTTTCCAGCACGCCTGCAACCTACTACTATCTGAACCCCCCATTCCCGAAACTGACTATATACTGAGCATGTAAGTTGTCGCTAACTTTTTTTAAAGTTATCTGGTATAGAATATAAAATTTAAAAACTTATATGAACTATTATCTTTTTATAACATAAACTTAGTTTTCAATTTAGTTAAGGGATTGTTTAATAGAGAATCCACGATAAACATCGATGTTATCTCCATCAAAATAAAGATTGCGCCACTGATTTTAGTTAAACAGCAGTTTCACAGACCTTATTTCTACACTTTATATCTTTACTTTGCAGGCCCAGCACATTACATTTAGCCAACTCCAGTAACTTGGCCTATTTTTCCCCCCTTTTTTTCATGTTCGTTGTTAATCACACCACCGCCTGAATTTTTATACTTATCTTCTTGCTACGTTTTGTCTGGAACTGGTCACCTTCGTCTTTCTGTAATTGCTTTGTTGCTTTCTGTTATTAGCTATTTGTTTCCGTTTCAACGTGGTAGGCAAAACGGTCATTGGTTGTTGTATTCAATTTGGTGCTTGCGTTTTGATGTTTTGTGAATGGATGTAACTTGCACGAACCTTATTGTGTTTTCAACATATAGCTTTCCTCCGATTGAGTTTTATCCCTTGATGTGATCAAAATTCTATAATTGTTGACACTTTTTCTATTCGATGATGCTTCACTGTCTTTATCTTTTCATATCTATTATAGGGTAGCTTTGTTATAGTACAATAGTCATTAGATACATCTCTTTCAAATTGGTATGAGGGGCTGACATTAATTATGATGTTTATCTGATTCCTGTGTTTTGCCTATCACTTTAGAAAATTTTGAATGTATTAGATACAGTAACAATGACAATTTGTTTACGAAACATCTGCCACCAATTACAGTTTGAAGTTTTATCAGTACGTCATTGGTTTTGGTACTTTAGTCATGCCTATATCTTTTTTTGTTTTCAGCCTCTTTTTTTGTTTCCAGCAATGACGTAAATCGTGTTAATTAGTTAACCTTATCTGTTTGAAAGCCCTTTATTGTTTGTGCTATGAAAAGTTAAAATCCAATATAAGCATGTTGTATTGGGGCTAACTATAGATTTAAAGTTAAAAGCAAAATGTATCGGAAAAAATGAGTTGTAACTGATAAGGACATAAGACTCAGTCCACTTTATATTTATGTATACCTGATTATCGATTTTTTAGATACTATAGGTGAAAGCCACAAAACACACATGTATTGAAAACACAAAAACATAAGATGATTATGTTTATCTTTTAGTCTGTAGTGCAGATGTACAGTGACACTAGCGAAGCATGTTGTATGTGTGCAACTTAGCAGGTCTTTGTCGAAATTAGATAAGCGATCAAATAGACTAAGTTTAAAACTGTTGGAAGAATGATGATATACTATTTCATGTAAGCTAACAGCTAATCATGAACGGCCATTGTCTGTGTTCGTATAAGGAAATCATAGTTGCTCACATCCTGCACATACTTGCCTAACCTGCAATAACTTTACAGGTATAATGAATTGGTGGCGCCACCGGTGATACAAAATGTGCGCACTTACCGATATGACAACATCGAAGACGAAAAGCTGAGGAACAGAGTGAAAATAGATGAAGTTCTGCGAGAAGATACGAGGAACCAGACAGTAAGCAATCGTACCAAATCTAAAAACATTACCAACATGGAAGAAACTAAACTTTCGCCGCTTTTTGCAGAACGTGAGATTTACAGTCATTGCAACAGTTTTAGAGGTTGTCATTGGAAGACCGTGGTTCTTTCGCAGATGCCGTGATTGCAGGCGCAAAATATTTGATGATCGTCCACACGCACACTGCCAGTTACCTGACCCTGGAGAACCAAACGATTACAGGTACGGATAACAAAAACCACTGTATAAACAACACAGATCCAAACACTGATCTTCTAAAAAAGGACTTTTATACCATCTGATCGAGTTACTTATTTTTACTACCTGTGCAGTTACTCTTTTAGGTTATTGATTTCCGATGACACTGGAATGCTGACGTTAACATGCTTTAGCAACGAAGCACATTCGATGGTAACAGAATGCAACAAAGTCATATCGGAAGAAGGTCACACAGACCCATATACACTGCCGCCACATCTGATGGCACTGGAAGGGACCATTCATTTGTTTCAGCTGTACTTTTCAACAGAGTCTACAAAAGAAAATCAGGTGTATATCCTTGATACAGTAATGGAGAGCGGCCCGCAGTTACTACCACCACTCGAAGAGACCGTTCCAGCTAACCTGACAGTCCAGCAGGCGCCTAACGAAATAGCATTGCTAACAGATCCTGAACCCGACACACAGCAACCAACCGAGTCCTCAACAAAACATGAACTACTTCCGGTTACACCTGCTTCAACTGAAGTTTTACAAGCACCTACTCCTATTACTGTGGAAACTATTGGCGATGTGCAAGAGCGTGTGACAAAGACCAAAGTTGCAAATCCCTCGATTCGAAGATGGCTATTGACAGATGACACGCAAGAGGAAACGAGCATAACAACAAAGAAGACAAAGCAAGCGGAATGACGTTTCTGTGCGTAAGTAAGTGTGGTATGACACTCAAACTGGGCAATGACCATGTGTAAAATAAAAGCCGTGTAACGTATTAGGGTCATACGACTTAGTAATGTTCTAAGTTTGCACCGAGCTTATTATACTATCGTAGTCGTTACAGATAATCTTTTAGGACCATAAAACGTTTTGCTTATGTAAGTTATAACTATTGTTGGCAAGTTTTTGTACTTGTTTACTTTGTTTCAACTGTTGTCCTACATCTGAAAAGTATGTTATCATACTTTTTGTTCACTTCAATTGTTCATCAATACCAATGTGACTCAATTGATCACGTGAACTAGGCCAAAAACATTGACAAAACGAATCCATTGTAATAAGCACTGACAAACGCAAAGTTTCGTCCTACCTCCCCTTATCAATAATTTTACCTATAATACATTCAAACACCTTACGAAACCTAATGACACTAGCATCTGCTCAAATTTATAGCGCATGCATTATATACAAAACGAACGACTAAGTCTGCTTAACAAACTTCATACCAACACATCTAATTAAATAGATTATGAAAAAGATACAACGGCACTCATATCCGGTAATAGTCACTTCAGAAGGTTATAAAAAAAAAGCAACTATCCTAATAAAACTAAACTCCCCGTTTTAATTTAATCATGACATAACATCACTCATACAACTGAGATATCAAACGATAGTGATGTCTACATAACACTAAAACGAATAGCAAAGCATCTTCGACGACACAAATGCCTTTCGGACGCTGCAAATAAACCCTGCAGGTTAGCCAGCCTCTAAGCTTCAAAGTCTCGGATAATCCTCAGATACATGATAGAATCGGCTACCAGGACATCATCACTAAATGTGCAACAGAGATGCCACTACTACATAACTCAAGCTCATGAATGAGACAATCTAAATAAGCTACCTGCTCACTAACATGTGTACACCAAGCGCGCAAAACCCCTTGCCAGGCCTGCTCTTCAGCGACCTCCCTCTCGAAGCACAGTCGCATGATACCAGTAATAAAAGCTGAATTCGAAGAAAACGACAGTTTAGCAAGGAACAGTAACTCATCCATTAGGCAAAGATTAACTTTAACTCTAAAAAGTAAATGACTAAAAATAAGATAAGCCTAGATGTTTAAATAACCACAAATAGAATTAACAAAGATTAACTTTGACTCAAAAAAAAGAACGACTAAAAATAAGATGTTTAAATAACCATAATTGGAATTAACAAGTGGTTCATAATCAAGACAGTCTATGCAAGAAAAAAAGTCAAAGCAGATTTATCAAGAAAACAGTAACATATTACTGTAGGACTTGAAAACTCAGGTGTATTAATCAAAAATATAAACTAATACAGGCTCTATTAACCAAAAAAAAACATGCATTACAAGCATCCACCACATACTTTCTGACAGTTGGGGTTATATTGAAAGAACCCCAACTGTTTAGTTGGTGTTAACCCCAATTAGTAAAATGACCCCAACTAAACAGTTGGGGTCAGTTCTAAAATAACACCAACTGTTTAGTTGGGGTCATTTTACTAGATGGGCCTATTAGGGACATTTTTAGTGCTTATTGGTTGTTCTACTTAGCTTATCTAGATTAAGTTTAGTGCATTAGGATAGGATAAGAGATAAGTAGCTTATTTAGTCATAACTTTAGCTTAATATAGCCTATAGCTTAATAGTTGTTGTTTTTATTGTTTTTGCATTTCTTTTCCCACTGCTGCTATTTTAATTCTTGTTCCATTGCATTCATTTGATCTGTGCAAAATCACTTGTGATTTGGGACAAATCACAAATGAGTTGTGCAAAATCATGCGGTTAATTGCCAAATACCGACTAAACATAAAAAAGAAAATCACTAACTATAAAATATAACGTGTTTTATATATGTAATATATACTCCCTTATTGGAAATCACTAATCATGCAGTTAATTGCCACCCGGGAGCAATTACCCGCAAGGTTCGGTGAGGAGAGTGATACGGGTATGTGGACAAGTAATTTAAAGATTTTTTGATGTTTGTTTTTATTGTTTTTTAATATTTTGCACAACTCACTAGTGATTTGTCCCAAATCACAAGTGATTTACAACAAATCTCTAGTGATTTGGGTTAGTGTTGTTCATAAGTTCATCAACAAGACTGATGTTTAGACTGAAATACAAAATTCATCAAGCATTGAAAACATGTGAATTGGGCTTTGGATCTCGACAGGAAATAACCCATCTGATGATGTTCATCTTCCCATACCCGTATCTACCATCAGACTAACTAGAGATTTAACCCAAATCGCTAGTGATTTGTTTTAAATCACTTGTGATTTGGGACAATTAAAAGTGAGTTGTGCAAAATCATGCAGTTAATTGCCACCCGGGGGCAATTACCCGCAAGGTTCGGTGAGGAGAGTGATACGGGTATGTGGACAAGTAATTTAAAGATTTTTTGATGTTTGTTTTTATTGTTTTTTAAGATTTTGCACAACTCACTAGTGATTTGTCCCAAATCACAAGTGATTTACAACAAATCACTAGTGATTTGGGTTAGTGTTGTTCATAAGTTCATCAACAAGACTAATGAACAAAGTGATTTAACCCAAATCACTAGTGATTTGTTGTAAAACACTTGTGATTTGGGACAAATCATAAGTGAGTTGTGCAAAATCTTGCGGTTAATTTCTAGTAGTTAGTCATGTTCAATAGTTCATCAGACTAACTAGTGACTTAACCCAAATCACTAGTGATTTATTTTAAATCACTTGTGATTTGGGACAAATCACAAATGAGTTGTGCAAACGTATCACAACTTCATCTTCTTTTGCCACCTTCGAAAATCCACACCTTCAAACTTTTCCAGCTTAGAAAAGTTAGCAGCTATATGTCTCATAGCAGCAGCCATTGATTATCACAGGAATAGTTTCTATTGATTGTTGGTTTAATTGTGTTGTGTGTACCCAGATCAGGGTAAAGATAATCAATCAAGGGTACCGGATATTCACTTGAAGTCATGTTATCACTTTCCAATAGAAACTATTCGACCCTATGCCTGGGTTACACGAATATCTCTATGGGATAAAACCAAGTGAAGTTCTTGTTCTAGGCACAAAGCAAGAACCGATCGTACTTTAGTGTTTAGGGTTTTCTGTCGTGTGTTTCATGCCATGTGATGATCTCTATTTATAATAGAGTCTACTCAAAACCCTAGCCCATGGAATTATGTATAATTAACGGCCCATTAATTATCCATAATAGTTTTCATAAATGTAGGAGTCGGTGGTTATAACCAGCAGCAGAGTATGATGCCTAGCAGCAGAGTCTATTGGCCATCAGTTCAGCAGCAGAGTTATTGTACTAGCAGCAGGAACATTGTACTAGCAGCAGCAACAAAGTACTGGCAGCAGGAACAATAGCAGCAGGAACAATAACACTAGCAGCAGAATTGATACACTAGCAGCAGAGTTGATCTGCATCAGCAGCAATAAAGCTAGCAGCAGAAACAGATAAAGCTAGCAGCAGGAATGACAATGCTAGCAGCAGAGTCAACTGCATCAGCAACATTGTCATTTACACTATCAAACCACTTCAATTGATTCAGGGCAATCATTGACCTGATGGGTGTACACTCCGTACCTCCAAACCCATTACCAGGTGTGATTAAATCCCTCAAGTGCACTAAATTTTCCAACAAACATGAACCGAACCATGCTACTTCTTGAGTCTTGGTTACTAGAACACGAGTAAGCAAATTTCCACATGGACACTGATGAAACCAACCAGTCATTTTGTAAAAACTCGAGATAGCTAATCAGAAGGATTGTCTGGAAGGGAATTCTCGTTTAGATTATCAAACGTAGGTCTTGAAGTTGGACTGTTGGGTAACTGGGACACATTCTTTGTTGGTTGGAGAGGGGCTGATTCGGGGGTTGACTTTCTTATTGACCCATTTGATCGCAGTTGTAAGTTTCTTTCACGGAAGATACCACTTTTTCTTTCAAAGGAACAAGGGATCATGCAGTGATAAAATGTGAATACAAAGGTCGAGTTTTTGCCAAGGGATGTACACGTCATCAAAAAGTCTTACATTAACGTTAGTATTGTATTGCTACGATTGATTCTTTAATACATCATGTAAGCGCGCCTTATTATATTGCTATTGCTACGATTGATTCTTTGACACATCATGTAAGAGCGCCTTATTATATTGCTATTGCTATGATTGATTCTTTAATACAATGACTGAATGAGCTACTTAGATATAAATGCATTACAAAAGGAGCTACAAATGTTGGTGAGCTCGTAGGTTTAAGAGTTAAACCATGAAGCTGTGAATTATATGGCGTAGGACAATAGTGAGCAAGATACACAAATGTAAGCACTTAATGAAACCACGATGCATGCGACAACTGAACCTACCAAATGTTACACACATGTTATGAATAGTGGGGACCCCGTATAGTACTATCAATTGTTACGGCCCCAACATGGAGTTATAACAGTGATCATATGTTGCTAAACATGGATCAAACCAAATTTACAATGAGTGGCACAAATACATAAATATGTCACTATTATCAGGAACAGACTAGACTACAAATACAAAATGAGCTGATAATACAATCCAACTAGCAAGAACAAAAGTACTTCTGAATCCATGAGTCACGCTGAAACCAATCAATATGCACTCAATCCATCACAATACTCAAGCCCTCACTAGCAAATTGTATCTCAAGAAATACAGTCTAATAACATAACAAACTAAGCAATACAAAAAACAATGACCATAAAGCAGTATCCTGTTAGTAGAACATCATCACAACACTTGAAAATGACAGAAATAACAATGACAATAAAGCAATATCCCATATCATGATAGTAGAACATCATCGGACTTTACAGTTCCGTTTCCTTTTTCTTTTTTTTCTTTTTTTTTTTTTTTTTTTTGGGGGGGGGGGGGGGGTGGGGGGGGGGGGGGGGGGGGGGGGGGGGGTCTTTCAAATGGAGAATAGGGGCTACTTGAAGTCATCATCATGCATCAGCTGGCACAACCAAAATCCCTATGAATCTTCGCTCAACTCTTGCTCAAGAAGTTCAGCAAAAACCCTATGAATCTTCACTCTACTGGACACTTTCTTGGCATGGTCCACAAGGGGTTGTAGGCCGGTATACCAGCGAACACCACCGCGTCCATCCTTACAAGCAGGGCAATGCCAAACCCTATTTGGATCATTGATCTGTTCAGCAGTTAGATTTTTCAGAGTTCTAAAGAATTGATAATTCCATTTGTTATTCTTCCTTTCCTCGTTGCTTGTTGGGCCCTCATCAGCCTCATACTCGTCACTATTGTAACATTCATCAATATCTTCCCCAACAGGTAAAGGAATTGCGTCACTATTGTAACTTTCATCAATATCTTCCCCAACAGGTAAAGAAATTGCATTGCCCTCATCAGACTCATACTCGTCACTATTGTAACATTCATCAATATCTTCCTCAACAGGTTTAGAAATTGCATTGCCCTCATCAAACTGCAAAGTCAAAGGGTTGTCACTAGAAGGTTAATAACAATATTAATAAACAAATAATTAAGCACATGTTATTCCCCTAACAACATTTATTAGAACAACAAACCAGACCATGAACAAAATATAAAGTGGCCCAAAAAAACCCCTCTCGCTGTGCTATACGGCCAAACGATACGACATCGTTAACGTTCAATAATAGTAACATTAAAAGGTTTAAAAGTATTAAACAACTACTCTAAGAAAACTGAAGCCTCAAACCAACATCTGCCACAATACAATCTTTCTAGCCAATCAGCATACAATACTACACATACGGTTGAAATAACAGAGTCGTTGCTACATTATCATGCACCATATGCTTACGTCAATTACCAATGCTGTTGCTACTTACCGTTTACAGTATGTTGATATTCACGCAGAAAATATCGTTCCACGCAGGTATGTTCCAAAATCATACATTCATAGCTTACAAGAAAACGCAACGTACATTTCACAGAATATACGTGCTATTACAGTAGTATATCTCACAACCCGGATACAACGACAACGGAAGAACACGACGTACACAAACTACAACCATTTCTTTATTTTAAAACTAGACAATGACTAACACGATGACACGTAACATGGTTGATACAGATTACAGACACAAACACGGAACGAGGAAACAAACAATCACGTAAAACATAAGACATGAAGCCACATAAAAACTACAACAACAACAATAGACACATGTGTCCACCTCAATCTTAGGTAACCCAACAGTTATCAGGACGCACATAAAAGGTTTACACAAAATATAGACGAGTATTCTAACAAAACTAAAACCCAACACCAACACCTACAACATCACGGTGAGCTCATTCAACCATCACATAAGATGACACATACAATTGAAACCAACATTGTTGCTAAACTATCAGACACCTTCT